>JBAMJV010005873.1:0-134872 GCA_037951105.1 Echinarachnius parma
GTTACTATACAAACAAATGATAACTACCATGTCTTGTTTCTGAAACATTTTGGAATAATTTATTTACAAAAAATATGAACATCATTAAAACATACACCAAATCCTGAGTTCTTGAAATGGTTCAAAATGTTGTTGAGAAACCTGAACAATGGGTAGAGGACTCAGTGGCGTAGCGAGGGTCAACGGATTGGGGGGGCACAACTGCGAGGGAGCGGAGCGACCAAGCCCGTGGGCGCGTAGCGCCCGAGGGGGAGGGTGTGGGAGGGGGGTGTCCCCCTCCCACGGTAGGGAGCTTTTGCAATTTTTCACTCGAAATAATGCAATCTGGTGCATACCTTGGAAGAAAATTTGATAATACAGTCAAACCTGTCTATAGCGACCGCTCAAGGGACCGGCGAAAAGTGGTCGGTGTAGACAGGTGGTCTCATTAGACAGGTGGGCGGCCATTTTGAATTTCTGGTCGCATATTGTGCCTATATGCACATGTGTAATTAATTGGCATCTGTACACGCACGTGTCCAGTGGACAGTTTAACATCTGAACACTTCAATCTTAAATATCTTTTTAACGAAAGGGAAATTCAAAAAACCAAAACCTGTCCCATGCTTCTATTGTTAATACGAATACAGCAAGGTATGAGGGAACCACCACCATTACAATTTGGTTGTGAGGATTTGGACAATGTTACGAGATCCCTTTAAAATAGACTCCTACCACATTTCTAACTATTAAAATCGTACAATACGCTAAAACCCGTTCAGGGCCCCGTTGCAGGAAGAGAAACAATCGATTGTAAGATGCAATTAATGGTAAGTCAGATCACGTGTTTTAGATGCGTAAATTTTTCTGACTTACAATCAATTGTAACTTACAATCGATTGTATCTCTTTCTGCAACGGGGCCTAGGACTGATTGATTAAATTGGTTAAGTGCCAACGAGAATATTTTGCCAAACCACGTCCACGTAATAAATTATTAATACTCAGTAAATAGTACTCCGCGCAATTGTTGAGAAACTAACCGGCTGTTCAAACATCAGATAGAAGGACGCGATTTTATGATACTTATAATTATTTTAATAAATGTTCACTCTTTAGTACACATATAATTATCATTTATAATTATGTACTGAAACTACGTTTGAAAAATATATACGAAAATCTGTCGAATTCCTTATACTCGATGTAATAATGACCCTGGAATATTCAATCCCATATATTAGAGACTAAAATACTTGAATCGAAATGTGATAGCTAGGTGACCAGCCAAAGTCAATCTATAAGCTGTCTGAAGTTTATTGTCATTATACACAGATTTATATGTACGTCGGGACCCAAATAGGGTGGTCGCTGGTCGCGTTAGGCAGGTGGTCGCATTACGCAGGTCGCTTAACACATGATTTTTCAGGGGAGGACCAGAGAGCGGTCGTTATGAGCAGGTGGTCGATATAGACAGGTGGTCGCATTAGCAGGTTTGACTGTACTAACTTTAAAGAAATCATGACTTAAATCATCTCCCTCATGATTAGACTGCTATATATACAGGGTGGCCCAGAAAGAATGCAACACCTACGATCGTTTATTTCATCAACTTCATCGACCAAATGTCATTGTTTCTTGTTTGATTGGGTAGGAAACGACATTGCCTCACAAAATGACCCTAGGATTCAAACGCCTTACCCAAAATCAATGCTTATGGTATCATTTTATTTGAAAAAGAATGTTCTACCCAATTAAACAAAAAACAATGACATTTGGTCGATGATGTTGATGAAATTAACGATCGTAGGTGTTGCATTCTTTCTGGGCCACCCTGTATAGTATACAAACACAATCGAACCTACACACACACCAGACTCAAATACGCTCACATCGTCCGTGCCTGTCTATATTGTCCTACTTATTTTGGGGGAGGGTGGGGGAGAGTGTGTGAGGGGGTTTACCCCCTCCCACGTGGAGAAATTTTTGAAATTGGTGTTTAAAATATCACTTTAGAAGTATGGTTATTATTGTCCTCATCATTATTACCATTATCATTGTTATTATGCATTTTGTAAGAATTACAGATTTAAAGGGGTAGTTTAGTTTTGGTAGAGAGGGCGCTGCACATCACATTTTTTTGGTGAGATAATGAAAAACTGAGTGTCGAATTTGAGAGAACATGCAATTTTAATGGCAGAATAAACTTTATTTGGTCAAAATCGGTCCAGAAACGGCTGAAATATCAATAAATATATTTGATCTTATAATTATTTGGGGCCCAAATAATTAGATGATTTTTTCGAAAAATTAAAAAAATGCTTACACTTTTTCCAAAATTTTCAAAAGCGTTTTTTAAATAGTTGTTGATGATCTATCTACTTAATCATTATTTTAATAGAACATCACATGCATTATTTTGTATGAAAAATGGTTGAAACCAATGCCTTTTTAGAAAGCGCCCTCTTGTGTTTTAATGGCTCTTTTTGAATGATAACAGGCTTTTTACTTAGTCGTTTGTAATTTAGTATACCTTTCGAGCATGGTGGAGTAATAACTATTAGTTTATAATGTTACTGTCCAGGTTTGGTTACTAAAGTTCAGCCTTACCAAAACTGTACTACCCCTTTAACTTCTAAAAAGGTGGGGGATGTTGGTATTTGTACAGGCCACCCCCGCATCAATAAGTGGGGGGATGGGATATATCCCCCATCCCCCGGGATTTACGCCCGTGAACACACTAAAACACACGCTGTTGATCCCATGTGTATCTCCTGGTGGAACTATTGTTTCTGGCATACATTTGAATTCAGATCTGTCTGATTAATAAAGTGGATCTGTAAATGATGTGTTTGATGTAGAAGGATCAGTTTCAAGAGAAGGGGAAAATGTTCTCTAAAGTGGAGGGCATTGCGAGGGTGCGAAGCGACCAAGCGGGGGAGGGGGTGTCCCCCTCCCACTGTAGGGAGCTTTTGCATATTTTTGGCTTTAAATTGTGCGATTTGGTCCACACCCGAGACAAAAAATATTATATGATTCGTAGTTCAAGCTATGGAATCAAACATACATAATGTATGCATAAGAAAAAGTGGGAGGGAAATGTATGGGGGGGGGGGGCATGTCCCCCTTCCCCGTCCCCCGCCTGTTGACGCCCATTTTCAAGTACCGTGTGACTAGACCCACGACACGGGTCCCTTGGGTTAGGTTCAGTAGACCATGCTCAACTGATGCAGATGTAGACTCTGGAGAAGATGACTGATGGTGCTCTTTGCCTAGACATTTTGGACTACGTATAGTGCAGCTATGCGAATGATTTAGACACATTTTGCTTAATTTCGGGTCCCCCCCCCCCCCGTGCCCCCCCCCCCCCCCCGTAGCTACGCCACTAGAGGTTACAATGATACAAGGGATATTATTCTAGACACTCCCCTTCAAATGTGTCTCATAATTATGATTGTATCTCAGAGTTGAATGGGGACCTGGGAATGGTGGAGGGGGGCGGGGGGTATGATCGTGCGATCAAGGGACGTTCCCGAGATCTGGAATCCCCTGGAATCATTCGCACAAAATCCCCGGCAAACTCCAGACAAGTCCGGGAAACAAGTTTGGAGAAAAAGATACCCTAAACGCGTATTTGTTTAACTCCACAAACATAACCTTTTTTCAGATTTTGGCCTTTTTGACACCCTAAACGCGTCACGCGCGTGACGCGCCATGATCGGCAAAAAGTACCCTTTTTACGCGTTTTTTTGGTCGCGCGTGTACGTACAGCAATATAGTTGAGTGGCCCCCCCCGGGGTGGGACCCCAAGGAAGAACAGCGGTTTTGTTTTTTTAATTCTGCTGAATTGGGTCATCCCCCGTTGCACTTCATTGCTGTATTTATTGTTGTGATTTCGGAAATAAACAAACAAACAAACAAACAAACAGGATGATAATTATAACTAATAATGGTCTTTATATCCTACATGAATGAAATCCTGTTCAGTGATTGGTCTACATAGCGTCATGTGACCAAACATAGTAATGCCCATGGAGAAAAATGTGCTATGCGTGACGTCATTCATGGAATAGTAAATGCTATTCCATGAATGACGTCATAGACGCCGGGTGATCATATTGAGCCCATAGAGATGCAGGTTATAAAACTTCCCTGCGAGCAGAGGTCTTATTTTAGCTTGCGAAAGATGCTCGACGAGATTTCTCAAAGAGTTATTTAAAAAGAAATACAGCATATTTTCACCCGTGAATATCAATAAGTTCCAAAGAATATTCTAGAGGTGCATTTCATGTATAAATAGTATAATGTAGCGGTATTCGAATTTAAAAATAACGCCAATGGTGCACATTGTGCATCGTTGTCCTTCTGTGGTCGTGACACTAATTCGTCATTTAACAATCAGCGGTGTGCACTGCACTGCACTCGCTTATAGCTGTATGTGTAATGTATGAATAACTATTTCCCCCATTCAATTACACGTGTGTATGTAAAGCGGGTAAATTATTCACTTTGATGCGCGCGTTTTGCATTTGGGTGCGCATTAGTTGTTAAGGCGCGCGCGTAACCATGAATGAAAAGATAGCGCAATACGCGCTCTGCGCTAGGACTATTGCGCAAAGGGGGTCAGTGTCACAAACAGAACATAGTCAGTGCAGTGATGGTTCCATGATCAATGTTTTGTTTTTCTTTATATTTTTCTTTAATTTAATTGAAATCATTTATTTTTGCGATGATTATGATTATGCGAAGGATATAATACAAATATATCATGCACTATTTCGAGCCACTAGTGAAATTATGGATTCCTCGGTGACAGAAGGGGAGGCGAGTTAGCTCAGTCGGGAGAGCGTGCGGCTCCGACGCGAGAGGTACCCGGTTCGATCCCTACCATCGGATATCGGACAATGCGTTTTTCCATCACGCATAAAAATACGAGCTAACTCCCGTTGTGTGTTATCGCCCTCCCCGGCCGTGCTTCCTACGCAGGAAGAGGATTCGCGGAAAAAAACACTCCGTCCCTCGGATAGGACGATAAATGGAGGTCCCGTGTATGAGACAGTCACACCTCATGTACGCTAAGAACCTAGTCAACTTCTCGAAAAGAGTAGGGTGTTAACCCGGTTGACTAGTACCCTGCAAATCACAACCAAAAAGAGTTGAAGTTTATAATAGATGTACAGTTGCAAATGAAGAGAAGACCGGAAAGTCTACAGGAGAAATCCTTCTATTTCCGTATATATGATGATGATGATGATGATGAGAAACAGCACTTTGTTCTTCGGGTCTACGACCCTCAGAACATAGTGCTTTTCCTGTCACCTCGGAATCCATAATTTCAACTAGAGGCTCTCAGTGCATGGTATATTTGTTTAATATAAAACCTAGGGTAATAGGGTTCAGGGTTATAATTAGGGTTAGGCTGAATAACGTAATTTTATGGGGAGTGCAAAAGGAACTCTTTCCAAAAACACAAAACAAACACACACACACACAAACAAACACACAAACAAACAAACAAACAAACAAACAAACAAACAAACAAACAAACAAACAAACAAACAAAACGCAAGCAAACGCAAGCAAACGAGGATGCAAACAAACGAATTCATGAACGAACAAAGTAACGATCGAGCGAACGAACGAACAAACGTAAACAGACTGATAAAAACATTGTATTGGGCGCGCGTTGTGTGACGTCAACCGCGGGAAACTTGTTCCGTGCATGCATGCTGCATACCCGGGTTCGTGACGGGAGCACAGCGCAGCGCAGGCTAGGCGGCTAGGGTGGGCGCGCGAGCTCGTCGGACGTACTACCGGACGTACTAGCGCTAGCGGCCTCCAGCTCATGCAGGGCAGCAAATATGAAACGTGCGATTATTTTTGCTTGAGATGAGGAGAGGAGGTTGTGAAATGTTATTGTTGCCGATTAGCAATGATTAGCCTGATGATTACGCAGCAAATATAGTGAACACGTCTAGGTAAGACTGTCTATGACTAATTTATTACTTTATTACATCTTTCATGTTGTTTTCTTCCTGCTTAATATTGTAATTGTATAACCATGATAACCATCAGTGGGGGAGCAAGCAGGTACCTGCATGCTATTGTTAACCGAAGGGGCCATTCTCTACAGTATCAACAGCAACACACAAACTCTGAGGCGTTCGCAAATTCATTTTTCGTCCGTACAACCACTGAATGGAATAAGCTACTTCAATCTACAGTAAACCAGCCCTCACTTCATACATTCCAGAATGCGCTTGCTAAGGACCCTTCTTCTGTCCTTAGGGGCTAACCACTCTCTCGGACCCACCTCCAGTTAAAACTCCTATGGAGTGTTTTGGAGGAATAAACTACCAAGTACCAAGTACTTGCACATCTTAGTTCTTACTTGGCCATGGTTGGTAGTCTGAGTTCCTACTTCCATGGTCAGACTCATCATCATCATCATCTGGACAGGAGTGTAGCAGTGTAGGGTAGCCCTGTAGATCTCCCGGTCATAAACACGTTGATAGCATTCATTTTACTGTGCACAGCATGCATGGAAGTCAAACGATATCAAATCTTTTATTTAACCAAACAGTATCCAGGCCATGTTTGAAAGTGACGGCGCTAGTATTAAGTGACTAATGGCGTAGGGAGACTCACATCTACAATGTATTGTAAATGGTCCTGTCAGACAGAGATATAGTATAGGCAGAACTGTGTAAGAGTTGTACATTGTACTTGTAGTCACTAGTCATGCTAGATCAACAAATCTATCGCTTTCGTGGCCTTTTTGACATTATTATTGTTATTTTCACTGTCGGCATTCTATTTCTAGCTGCTGACAGTGAAAATGACGATAATAATGTCAAACTCAAAGAGGCCATGAAAGCACTAGATTTGTTGATCTAGCAAAGCGCAATTGGCAGTATTCCAATTCCAGTAAGGATTTTGAATTTGATATTGACGTGGACAGTGCTTTCAAGAGCTTATTATTACCCCATTCATTGATGACCAAACAGACTGACATGTACAATGTAGTCAACTATATTATGATGACTGTTAATCACAAAGTCAGAAATGGTCCTAAATGTGCAAATCTGATTCGCTTAAATGTGCGTATTTCCTGATTTGCAATTAATCGCAACTATGTTTGTTTGTTTGTTTGTTTATTTTATTTCCACTTTTTCAAAACAATACAAAGAAACATCATACAAATATATATTATAAGTAATAAGTAAGTTTAACAAAATATGTTTCTAATTAAAATACAAGCAAAAAGAAATATGTTCATTAATAACAATCCATAGTGAAAATAATTTGCATAATATAAAATAAGAAATAAGGGGGAGAATGGATATCTTATAAAATGCTTAATAAGTTTATAACAAAGGAAAAAGCAGGAGACCACATGTCGTAAGCGTAGAAGCTTGAAGATGACAGTGGCCTCTGCCGAGTTAGCAAATGAATAACAACCTATGCAAGGGACGCGATTAAAAATCCATTTATCAATTGTATTGATAATGTTTATATTATATTCGAATTTAAATAAGATATAAATATAATGATTCCAAGTAAGCATGGCTGCATTAATTTCGAGTGAAAATAACAATGTATACATGCAAATAATAATGTATACATGCAAAACCCCTCCTATTTTAACCCCTACCCCTCTAAATGGCATAACCCTCCTATTTCTCATAAATTCCAATCCTCATCTCCTCTCTTTGTCTCCCCCCACCAATCCTACTACTCCTCTATTCTTGTCTCTCTTATCTCCCATGCACCCATCCTCCCCTTTTCCTCTCGACTCTTTTCCTTTTTGTTCATTCTCTTCTGAAGATGTTTTTTATCCTCATCCTCATTACTCGTCTCTTAGTCTCTACTGCTCCTAATCCTGAGCCCCTCCTTACCCCTCCTCATCCTGAGACCCTCCTCCTTACCCCTCCTCTCCTCCTTACCCCTCCTCATCCTGAGCCCCTCCTCCTCCTCCTTACCACTCCTCATCCTTACCACTCCTCATCCTGAGCCCCTCCTCCTCCTCCTTACCCCTCCTCATCCTTATCACTCCTCATCCAGAGCCCCTCCTTGTTACCCCTCATCATCCAGAGCCCCTCCTCCTCCTTACCCCTCCACATCCTGAGTCCCTCCTCCTCCTTACCCCTCCTCATCCAGAGGCTAAATTCCCGAGGGGAACATTCCATGAATTTCCCGACAGCAAAGTTAACAAGTTCTGTTTTATCATCTGATTGCCATGTAATAGTGCCATGTAATATCCAAACATATTACAAGGCAGCTCATGTACTGTATTTACTAAGTCAGGTGATAAATTCTATTATATAAGAGTCTAAAATGATTAATATGTAAATGATAATTGATGAATGATAATGAGCTTGTAATTGCAAAATCTCAATCTGAACAGAACGTCACGATTCCAATCAAACTTGATACCTTGAATGTATCTCAGGAAGCCATTGTAGCCATCATAGTTTGGGGTCATAAGGTCATGCAAAATTAGCTTGTAATTGTAATATCTCAAAAACCAGTTGACAAATAACCATCAAACGTGGTACCTATTTGTATCTTGGGAGCTAATAAAATTATAAGATTTTGGGGTCATTAGGGTAAAAGTTCAAGGTCACTGCATAGCAAAAATAGCTCATAATTGTGATAAATATCATATCTGGTAGACATATTACTATCAAAATAGTGAATTCAGTGCATGTTAATTTGGGATTGATATATCATTTTCGACTGCGCGCAGTCGAAGATCCATCTAGTTTTTTTTTTTTTTTAAATTCTAATCAATATTCATGCCATTGCTCTATCATCTCAAATACTCAGATAATACTTTGAATTCTCACAACCAGAGAGCATCACTGGTCATCATGGCCAAGATTCTGCAATTTTCTAAGACGAAGGATGTCAACGTGCAGAAAGTTGAGCAATTTCTAGATGGACTCCAATCTGATGAGGTTTGTTATTTTAAATTAAATTTTCAGAACAAATTCATAGTGACACTAGTAACCAAAACAACTCAACCTACTATCCGGTCTTTAATATAAGTCTGCTAATTAGAACAAGACAGTAATCTGTTTGTATTCCTGGAATTATTTGAATTACAATTGTAATGTAAGCCTAGTAACTACCCTAGAAATGTATCTCATGATAAATTGGGAATGTATTCTTCACAGGGTGCAATACGTTTGCGTATTGGAAGTGTGGATTAAGCAAAATAATGCTAATTTGAGTTAAGGAAGAATGGCTCTTTATGTTTTGAGCTTGAAGTTTCATTAAGTAATTTGAATAGGTTTATAGTTCGAACAATACAAGGATTGTTCGAAACAGAAGTACTGTATAGTGTATGAAACAAACTTTAAACTTTTTTTCCACCATTTTCCTTGCCCCAGATTAAAGCGCAGTTCCGACAGGCTGTGTTGTCGGGTCACAGCGGGGATGCAGCCTCATTCCTCCAGACGGTCTTTGCAGGGTCACCGGTGGGGTCAGAGAGGGGGCCGGCTCGGCGCCTGCTCCTTTGCAAAGAAGCCATCGCTGTCCTGGGCTGCCAAGAACTCAGCACAAAAATGGCAGCAGAAATCACTGGTTATCTCCTCATAGAGGTAAGGCTTTTACCCCATACCCTCTTTCATTGTAGTATAATTTTGTGGGCTATGTCTTTCAACACGGAGGATTGCAGATTTGATTCCCAACTGCAGTATCTGTGTCTTTCTGCTCTTTCAGCAAGGCGCTTTATATCTACATTTGCTGCTCTCAACCCACTTGTAGTAATGGGTTCCCAGCAGGAATCTATTCCTTTAAATGCTTGATGCCCCTGATCATGGCTTTGAAAAGTCACTTTGAAACATATATATAAAGCGCTATATAATTGTTATTATTTAATATTGTAGTTCCTGGCTTTTAGTTTAAAGAGGTAAAACAGCTCAAGTTAAAGAGTTAATTATCATGTTATAGAGAGTATAATACGGATGTATTTGATATGAAAAACATCCTTGTTGGTCAAGTGATTTTCTTATGATGGTGAAATTAACCTCAGACAAGATTTTGACTACGGTTTGAAAATTAACAATTAATATTATCATTAGAGAAAACATTCAGTGACTTACTGATTTACATCAGAAAATTTCTAATTCTAGTTTATTTTTCGTAGTTTCATAATGTTAATTGTGTCTGTTCAGGACTATTCTATTGTTTTAATCTGCATGTATTCAGATTGATGGTCTTCCAGCTGAAAGCCTGGTTGAATTGACAGAGACATTTATGGATGTCATCAGATCAAAGGATACTACAAACGGAAAGTAAGCAACAAGTTGCCTTGGTTTTCTTGCTATTTTCCTCGTGAAAGAATTTAGGTTCCTGTGTATGTTATTCCTTCTTGACCCCTTTCAAAAATACAAAATATGTTTGGGATATGGCAACTTCTTAAAGGGATCTAGTAACTTTGTTGAGATGTGCAAAAACTGATGAATGGTTGATGCAATGTATACTGTTGTTATCTCATATGTCCTCAGGGTATTGTGTGAAAATTTCAGGTCAAATGGACAATGTATGGCCAAGTAATGAGCGAAAATGCAAAGTGATATTGGGTGATATTCACCAACTCACTGCATTCACTTTGTACAGGGATGAAAATCTCGCCCGGAGATTTTCTTATCTAAATACTTCAATCATACATATCTTTGTAATGAAAGGGAAATTTGAAAAACCGAAAGCTGTCCCATGATTTTATTGTTAATACGAATACAACAAGGTATAAAGGAACCGCTAGAATTACAATTTTATTTTGAGGATTTGGACAATGTTACTAAGTCCCTTTAAGTTACAGGAATACATAGCATGGTTGGGAAAAAAATTGTGATAAAAAAAAAGAAGAAAAAAAAAGAGGAAGATTTATTTGATTTAAATCGCGATTGTTTTGATTTAAATACATTTTTTCGAAAGGCATCATATATATTTACAAGTTAAACATGTATTTTCCTGTAGATAGTACAGTTCATTAGTCCTATATAAAGAAAGGACAAAGATGGAAAACAAAGTAATCATGGATTTTGGGATACTTTTTATTTTATTTTATTTTTTAAAACTTTTTATTTATTATTATTTGTTTAATATTTTGTATCAGGGTTGTGTGATTTTTATGATTTATTTACAAAAATGTTTGGGTAATTGAAATCATAGAAATCATGAATTAAAACAAGTAGGTAAAAAAAAAAATTGATTTATTTTATTTTAATTGTGATTCATTTAAACCTAAAAGAAATTTTTATAATTTTTTTAAAAGTGATTTTTATGATGTTGTCAGCCTCCACCTAACTTTTTTCTCTACTGTCCTGATCAGGGAAAGTAGAATCTTACTTCAAGATGAGATGTAAACATTAGGAATGACAGTTTTCCCTTGTAGTTGATCAATTTAGCTATCCAATCGGCAATCGGGCAACCAAACTAGACCATTTATGAAATTGTACTTGCCCAACATTCATTTTTACTTGCCCTGGGCAAGTGCTAGTGTTAATTTAGTGCAAGAGAATAGGAATAATAAGTCTGTCTTTTTAAAAATACATTTTTGGAGTAATGAAAATTGTAATTTCAACATCGCTGCAAAATGCATGTACATGGAGTAAAATCAGTTTATTTTTGTTGACGAGGTTTGTATCAAAATAGCCCTTGGTGTGAAATGAACAGTTTTGCTGATGAAATAATGCAATACACGCAATACATAGAGGAAGCCCCCTCCCTGTCTGATTAGGGTTCACTCTATACACCCAGACCTGTAAACTCAATAACATATTTTTATATGTATCAAATTGAATTGAATCCATTTATTGTCCATTATTATAATATACAAATTTGATTTCTGCACATCACAAAGAATCACAAAAACATCACCAAACTAAATTTGGGCGCTGTTATAGCCTCTTTTCTTGAATATTGAAAAATATTATATATTTTAAAAAGGGCCTTTGAGCTGCTCCCCAAGACTGTTTCCACCTTGGCTGCCATGGAAACGGTGAAGACGGAGCATGGACGGATGTCTGGTCAGGAATTCAAGGACCACCTCCTCAACAACCTGTGTTCCTGTAGGTCAGTATAGTCACTCATCCAGACTGTTGTGTGTGTAACAGGCTGTGCATAGGCAATGCATGGGTGGCAAGTATCAGAGACTTGCCAACACATGTATTGTCTATGTACTCTGTGCTGCAAGGGAGTTGTTTGTATGGCGTGTAATTAGTCATACCATAGTATGACCGTTTACATTGTAGATGCGAGTATAGTGACCACCTGAGGTAAACAATTAGCAACATGGTCACTCTTAGACAGGTGGCCTCTGTAGATAGGTTCCATAACAGTGTACAGTCAAATGACCTCTATCTACAGGTTCCATAACAGTAAAGTTAAACCTGTGTATAGTGACTACCTTTAGATATAGCATTATTGTTCTCTGCAGGGAATCACTTGTGATAGCTCTTACTATAGGCATGTTAGCAGCTATAGACGGGTGGACACTAAAACAGGTTTGGTTTTTGTTGAGCTCACTGAGGTGGAGGGAGACTAAGGCCTGGCGCAGACAGAGCCGACTCGACCCGATCCGACTGGTTTTCAGCCTGATTAACTCAGTATGCGCTGCCCCAGGACTCCGGTTTTTCCAGTCAAGTGCCAGTCGGAGGTCATTCGAGGCCGATTCAACATGTTGGATTGGCTCCGACTGAGCGAAACTGACTCTAGCCTGACTGAAAACCAGTCGGATCGGGTCGAGTCGGCTCTGTTTGCGCCGGGCTTTAGGGATCCAAATTGTGTCCGTCTGTCAGCCGTCCGTCCGTCCCTGACGCTTACACAAATTTGAATAACTTTCCAACCCTGCATCTGTTTGTAATCAAACTTGATTGGTAGATGCCCTATATTGGCCTCCATGATATTCTGGGGTCAAAGGTCAAATGAGGTCAAATGTGAAAGTTTTGGGGTAAGAGTCTATTAGGGTTGATACCTTTCCAAGGTCCCTGCATCTGTTTGTAACCAAACTTGGTACCACCACCCTAAAATAATATTCTTATGAAAAAAGGTCATATTTTTAGTAGTCGATTCAACCAAAAAGTTCAGAAAAATATGTTTCCAGAAAAAATATATAATTGGAAAAAAGCATCACCATACTACAACGTGTGTTCAGGGGTCTGCATACGAAGACTACCTTTTGTCTAGGATGAACGCATCGTCCGTGATTATATTGTCACCAAACGTACGTGTGAATAGAATTTGCGCACTCACAAATGTTTGGCCCGTACGGAATGATGAGGCCCTAATGGTCCCGTAAGTGGTGGTTATTAATTGCATTGTTTATGAATTACACAACCCTTTGCATATTGTTGGGCATCTATTTGATATCCCACAAATGGTACCAAAACATATGATTATGTGTTGTTCTTTACCTGGAGGACTAAAGACTTGGCTTTAAGTGATATGGGGATATGTATGTTTGGTAGTCAAGTTTGAAGAACTTAGGAAATTGAAGTTGCAACTTTCAATTATTATGTTTGAGTACATAAAGTAAACCAAATGAGAAATTTGGGTTTAGACCAAATAATCATTAACCAAATGAACACAATATATCTCCAAGTTACATTTTCTGTGAAAAGGAGAGTTATTTTCAATTTTAAAAAATAAAATTGATACTGATGAATTGATACTAAATTGATACTAATGTCTGTTTTGTGATTTTCTTACAGATGGGAAGCCCAGTGTGCTATTCATCTTGCATCAATTTTCAGGTATCAAACGAAAATGCTAGTTTTTCTTTTATTATCAATTAGGTGGAGAATGATTTACCAGGGAAGTGAATCAAAATTCAGTACAATGTAGTTAAAATCATTTTTAGAAGTCCTGAATGTGCTTGTGTTGATTTCTTATTACAATGGATATTTGGTGAATTATTTACCACCGGTAGTAAATCAATATTCAATGCAGTGCAGTTTAAATTTTATCTTTGAATAATTTATGAATTTGCTTATGTTGATTTTTTACTCTTTATTGCCTATTTGTAAATATTAATTTATTCGCACTTCCTTCACACATACAGTATCTGCATGTATTAACAAATAGATGTTATTTCAAATATATGGAAACTAACCAGAATTACGGTATATAATATAAATGAAAAATTAGCAATGAAAATAGGGCTTCCCCAGGATTCGAACCCGAGACGGTGAGACCTCAGGAATGCTAGACCGGTGCTCTACTGACTGAGCTAGAAAGCTCCTGTTTACGGTTTCTTCATCCCGGAAACCCTGTTTGGTGCCCGTAATGGTCAGAAGCTATTATAAACCTGCCACAAACCAAAGGATAAGAAATCAACTTACAGATATGTGCGAGGGATCGCCAGAGTGCATGATGCAACTTTTTTGCATAAATTATTTTAAACATATGGAAACTGACCAAAGATGAACAAACCGTCACAGGAGTTTTCTAGCTCAGTCGGTAGAGCACTGGTCTAGCAATCCAGAGGTTTGAATCACAGGGAAACACTATTTTCTTTGCTCATTTTCATTTATATCAACAAATAGATGTGCCTGTTTTGTTTATCAATTCATTTATTCACAAATCAATTTTCCAGAGAGATTCCCCAGAGCAGCGACCAGATCAAGTTCGTCATCAACAAGTTGCTGCGCATGCTAAAGCACATAGAGATGCAAGAACTGCCACCATTGGTCTACCAGCTCCTCCTCCTGGCCTCCAAGGGCCACAAGAGGGCGGTATTGGAGGGACTAACAGGATTTTTTGGTGAGCAGGACAGAAAGATGAAGAGTCGGTGCGAGGAGAAGGATGGCAGGTAAGATTATAAACCCTGGGGGTGTTTACAAAGTCTTTGTATCAATTTGTATCAATTTGAAACTTGATATGTGTTTACATATTGGAGTGACAATGATCTGATTAGATTTTTGGGGTCATGAGGTCAAAGGTCAAGGTCACAGGTACAAATAGCTTGTAATTGCAATATTTTAAGAACCGGTGGACAAAATACCATCAAACTTGGTACCTGTATGTATCTTGGGGAACCAACGAACAAGTTAGATTTTGGGGTCAAAGGTCAAGGTCACAGCTCAAGCAAAAATAGCTTGTTGCAATATATCTCAAGAACCGGTCAACAAAGTACCATCAAACTTGGTACCTGTATGTATCTTGGGGAGCTTATAATTAATTTGATTCTGGAGTCATTCTGGGGTCAAAGGTCAGGGTCACTGCTCATTAAATATGCAAAAATAGCTTGTAAATGCAATATCTCAAGATCTGGTTGACAGTTATTAAAATTGACTTTAAAGAATTGATTCAGTGCATGTTAATTTGGGCTTGATATAAAACTCATTTTTGACTGCACGCAGTCGAATATTCATCTACCGTAAAACTCCGTGTATAAGACGCACTTTTTTTCCGTCGGAAAATTATCAAAGTGGGGGGTGCGTCTTATACACAGGTACAGCCAAAAAAAAAAAAAAAAAAAAAACTTTTTTTTTTTTTTTTAGAAATTTTTTTTGGGACACCCTGTAGTCATGTTTAATGCATATTACACTGGTCTAGGGCATGACAAGAGCTTGATATAAGGGGGAACATATCAAAATATACCTTTTTCCTACATAAATGATAGTGGTTAGCAAAACAAGTTTTTAAGCAGTAACACTGGTACTAATTGAATATTCAGATATTCATGAGTAGCAGCACTCATTTAATATTCAATTTTCTAAACAGTGGTTCTACATTTTTCTCAACAAAAAAGTTATTAATGAATTTAGTATTTTGCATATTTAATGAGCATTGCTACCTCATGAATATATGAATATTCATGAAAAAAAAAATGAAAAAAAAAAAAATGAAAAAAAAAAAAAATTTATAAAGTTGGGGGTGCGTTTTATACACGAGTGCGACTTATACACGGAGTTTTACGGTAGTTTTTATTTATTTGGATTTCCAAATGCAGAGATGGTGTTGTTTCAACAGACTTCTCAACAGAGCTTCTGCGACACACAGAGGGGACCATCATCCTTCACATCACATTCTCTATCAAGCAAGACCAGGAACTGGGACGGGAGTTCATTAAATTTCTCAAGGTAAGAACCATCATGATTTAATTTGATTTGATTTGATTTATAACAGTATATTGTAATTAAATTATACCAAGTATGGGATCATCTGTCACTGATTTTTTTGCTAATTTTAAATTTGAAATCAAAAGTACTTTTACGTAGAATTGATTACAGTCAGACCTGTTCTAGCACCATAGTAACCACCTGCCTAGTCAGCGAAATTGAACTCGTTATGGGATGTCCTTTAATATTATGATGTCATACTATCCACCCCCATATCGAGTCGGAACTCTAAGGTGTTCGGCTAGATTTCAGCTGCACAATATATATGGGCCACTTCTCATTTTGGTATCAATGCTACTCATTGAGCATTTTACTGTGCTCGAGTGGGACTATACACTATCCTAGATACGATACATATAATTAACTGGAAGAAAAATCTAATAATAAGTAAGATATCGAGAACTTATCGCCTCAATGTCATAAATCCTTGTAGGCAGAGTGAAAGGCAGTTTAAGTGACCGCGCTTGCGTGATCCTTGATAACACAGGGCATGGTACGCGTTCGCCAGATAGCGCTAGCGTCGTAGCTATCGCAAGGGTAGTCGAGGCACACGCACAACATTTCAGCCCTCCGTACAAGAACTTCAGTCTTTCTCTGAGGTGGTGATCCTGAGTTAACAATAAATGGAAGAGAAGGACTGATTTTTCGGTCTACCACCAGCCTAGCTATAGGCCATTAAACTTGACTTACTAGGAAGCAATTTGAATATACAATAAATGAAATCTGTCTAATAGATTAAGACCAGTTGTCCAGTCTCCCTTTGGTGGTCTTTGCAGACAGGTTTGACTGTAATTTATTCTCATCTTTCACTGTTTGCCCATAGGCTGGTCAGCAAAGAGACTGCAGTAACGTGCTGGCACCTTTCAATGTAATTTATTCCCATCTTGCACGGTTTGTCCATAGGCTGGTCAGCAAAGAGACTGCAGTACCGTGCTGGCACCTTTCAATGTGGCCCTGGCACTCTCTGTGGCACAGATACACCGCTTTGAGGAGCAGGTATGTCATAAGGGGATCTTTTTTTTTTTAACATGTATTTCCTTCTGCCAAATTGCTCTGTTATTCATTTCTCATACACCAACAAAAGATTTCTGATTTTCTAACCCTTACCCAAACCATTACATTATTTTGAACCTTAACCATAATTTGATGTTAAACCCTAACACAATGGTACAAATTAACTTTTTCTTAGCTCATTCAGGCAAGTAAAATCAATGCTTCATCTAAATAGTTTCCTTGTTTTGTAAAACGGTAAAACAGTCCATGAACTGCAATCAAGTTGGTGAAATTTTAAAGTGATAAAAGATTCAAATGATGCAATTAGGCTAATTTCCTTTCTATTTTCAATCTATGTATCATGGAATTCTTTTTCAAAGTTAAAAGTTAAAAGACAAATCACCCTATTGCATCACAAATCTGGTTGAATCATTTAGATTTGTTTTAAAATCTTGTAAGGACTACCAAATGATTCTTTCAGAACAACTTTATGAACAGTTTATCTATAAAACAGGTTCTACAAGTACTCAATATTATATTTTATTCAAAAGTTTTACATTTCCTTCTGAACAGATTTTTGACTTCTTGAAGAGTACCATCCTAAAGAGTTTGAAGGATGCCAAAAGGCTTCGTGACTCACCCTGGATCGCAGGTCAGCAAAATACTGCTTATCCTCTTCTACAACATGTCCCAAAATTAATTACAACGGGACTTTCTGCAACGATAACTTTAAAATAGTAGATCAATCAGAATGATATTTCAGGGTATGAAACTATAACTTATTACCTACATCTTGCAGAAAACCCTATTCGATTTGCTTCAGTGGTCATGGAGAATGAGGATCTTTTGTCAATCATGTCATGTGTCCATTTTCGTTCATAACGCGTGAACACACTGGACAACAACACGTCTCCTTACATTACAAAACCTGGAGGGAAGGGACTCTGACATGATTGACAAAAGATCCTCATTCTCCATGACCACTGAAGCAAATCGAATAGGGTTTTCTGCAAGATGTAGGTAATAAGTTATAGTTTCATACCCTGAAATATCATTCTGATTGATCTACTATCTTTAAAGTTATCGTTGCAGAAAGTCCCGTTGTAATTAATTTTGGGACATGTTGTACAATAGAGTTTGTAGCCCCTGTAGTGCTTAAAGGGTACCACCACCCAAAATAATATTCTTATTAAGAAAAAGGTACAATTTTGAGAAGTCCATTCCACCAAAACGTTCAGAAAAATAGGTTTGCAGAAAAAAATGTATATTTGGAAAGAAAGCATCGCCATACTACAACATGGGTTCAGGGGTTTGCATACAAAGACTACCTTTTGTCTAGGAACGCATCGTGCGTGATTCTATTGTCTCCAAACGTACGAATGAATATAATTGGCGCACTTACAAATGTTTGGCTCGTAAGGAACCTTGAAATAGTATGGTTCCGTAAGTGGTGGTAATTAATTGCATTGTTTTTGAATTACACAACCCTTTGCAAAATGTTGGGCATCTATTTGATATCACACAACGGTATATATAATTATGTGTTGATCTTTGCCTGGTGGTCTCCTTTAAAGGGATCATATAAACATTGTTAACATGTGCAAAAAGTGATGACTTATGGTAAAAAAAACCATTGTTCCTCTGCACCGTACCTTGTTTCAATATTTTTAATTAGTGGTTTCATGTGCAAGAAAGTATAATTGAAGAGTTTATATATGCACCATTATGTAATTTATGAGATAAAGACACCACTATGAAACACAAAATATTGTCTTTCATAGCTAGCCCCACGCACACATTTATGACTGGCCATGCCAAAGAACATATCATAATTTATCTGTTAATGTAGAAAGATGGACAAAAACTGCTCTGAAATTGACTGTTTGAGCATTAAAATACCTGTTTGAAAAAAAAAGAAGAAAAGATTACCAACCGATTCAATTCAACCGCACATGTACACTACTGTAAAAGCTACTCGGCTGCACAGTATGCAAACTGGTTGAACATGTAGCCACATGTATTCAACCTGACAGAGACAGGCAAAGAAGTGTGACCATGGAACTCTCAAGTTATATTTCTGCAATTTAGGACATTAAGGTTCAGATTTTACCCTTTTATACTATTTCAACAATATTGATTAATTAGTTTGGCCAATATAGATCATGCACACTGATGTAAGTATTTAGTAAACATGGTTTTATATATGTTTTCTTTGCATATAAACCTTTCAATTGTTCTCCTTAATGTTCTTACAGATCTCGTCCCCATTGGTAGTAATGTCACAAAGCTGCTTGTGGAGACTGTAGAGAATAGGTAAGTCCTCTATGAACCCATTCAGGTCTGGTCCCTCAATATTCTGGATGGGGCCTGTGGTGTTGTACCATAATCAAACTGTCTTCAATGTGTAAAGCTAAGAATAGTAAATCCCAGTTTATTTTGTTATGTTCATTTTTCCCCCCCAACATCAGTCTGTCTGCATGGGATAATGTCTTGCAGCTTGGCTTCTTTCTTGTGGACTTGTACAGCCCAAGACTAGAATTATTTAAGAAGTTCTGGAACTAAGAACCAACTAATAATGTTCAGCATGTCATTTGTGTATGTACGAGTAAATCAGCCACATAGAGACTACATGTAGTTCACGCCTTTGTTTCATCGCACCTGCAATAGCCTGCTAGTTGGCTTTCCTCACTCCCACATTGCACCTCTTCAGCGCATCCAGAACACAGCTAGCTGCCAGACTAATCACACGCACCAAGAAATCTGAACACATCACACCTGTCATCCGATCTCTTCACTGGGTACAATCCACGCTGTGTCGTCTTCAAAATCCTCAAAATCAATCACAAACTGGCCGGCCCCGGCCGGCCCCATCTTATCTTCAGAACCTCGTTTGTCTCCGATCTTCCTCTACTTCTTCTGCAACTAGATGACTTCGTTCCCATTCTACCGCACATCTCTAGCTATCTCTAGGTCCTCGCACAAGGACACTCTATGGCAACTGTGCCTTCTCCGTCATCGCACCTAAACTTTGGAACAATCTCCCCATACACATTCGTGACGCCCCAACACTGGACTCATTCAAATCTCTTCTTAAGACACACCTTTTCATGCAAGCCGAATAATGTTCTGTTGTTAATTTGTGTGTTTGTTAGCCCGGTAATTAACTACCTATGTCATTGATTTATGTAACTTGCATAACTTTGATTATTCATTGATGTAAGTAATAATGTTTAATTTGTACTTTATATTAGTTTATTCACTCAATACCCAATGGTATTTATGTATCATAATTATTGTACAATCGCAATGTAAACTGTAATATTCTGTATTTATAAATTCACCAAATTGGATTGTACAGCACTCTATATTATCTTTCTTTCTGATTTGTACTTATTATGTTGTATTTGTGTACCGTATTTGTCGGTGTATTAACCGCTCCGATGTATTAACCGCACCCCCAACTTTGGCCGTTTTTCCATGAAAAAAAAAAAAATTTGATAGTATAATTCTTGATTTTTAGTCTTTAGATGGTCAGCATTTTCTTAGGAAAGGTACCAAAAATAGCTTATCTATCAGAGAATTTTTGCATATGAATTTTGTTTTATTTACTGAAGTCTCCGAAGTAAATAAAGAAAATTATCAGGCCTTCTTCACAGCAGAAGAATCTATAACTTCTGTTGAATTTGCCACACGGATCACTACACATGGGACTACATAAAACGTTAGACAACAAAACGAAGATTTCACCAATAAAACAATCAGAACGGAGATTTAAAAAAAAATGTACCTTAATGTTATTCCTTCTTTCTAGTTCAAATTATGTTGAATCTACTCTTGAAAACTGTTTCAGAAATAGTAAGTAATAATAGCGAGTAATACGGCATACGATCGTCGTCGATCGTCGACATGGATGAAACGATTCTCAAACGTTGACATCCAGTCCGCCCGGTACTAAACAAATGCTCCGATAGCCCGCCATATCACTCATACACTTTGCGTGAAGGTTATGGGTCTATTTTGTTACGCGAGATCCATCCGCCGGGAATTGGGGAAATCCCCGGCGGATGGATCTCGCGTAACAAAATAGACCCGATAACCTGCACGCAAAGTATATGAGTGATATGGCGGGCTGTATTGGAGCATCGGCGGCCGGGGGTCGGGAAAGAGAATCCCCGCCTGCATGCGCTGCATCAAAGATCCTATGTATGTAGGATCTTTGGCTGCATGCTCGGCCAAGTGCCAGTCGCGCGGCCGGGTGCATGTTAGGATTCGTACTAAGAGCGAAGCAATGATCGTGAATCTTCAAAGCTGCTTTCGCAGCAACAACGAGCAATATTTAGGAAGAGGTAAAAGAGAAACATAAAAGACACTGCATGACTTGTTTTGGGGGGGAATATGCTTGTTTTTTCCGTGCATCGTATGAGTATGAATGCCTTGCTGAGGTGGACTTTGGTCACTTGTGAATCTTATCTCCGTGTATTAACCGCATCGTATTAGGGCCCGGCGCTGGCTAGGCAATTTGCGTGTACAATTTTCCTATCTCCGTGTATTAACCGCTCCCCCCTTTTTGGAGCTTTTTTTTGAGAAAAAAGGTGCGGTTAATACACCGACAAATACGGTATCTCTTATTGTACAGCGCTTAGAAACTAATGTATTAAAGTGATGCCTGTAAAGTGTCTAACTCCACGAAAAATACTTGGAGCTTCCTCGTTTCTCTTCTGCCGTGTTGTTTAGCTTATGGTAAGAGAAGAATAAAATAGGGTTAGATTTTTTTCAAATGTCCCTTTGGTATGAAGATAATTACCATTGAAAATCATTATTTCAAAAGCGTTGATCAACGCTTTTGATAAAAAGTACAATTGTCCTAGCTGAACACGTCCGCATGCAGCACGCGTGAGAACATTCCGGAGATTGAACTTTGAGCCGAGCGAGTGCAAATTCCATGAATTCTGTACTACGTCTGTAAACATACAAGGGTGCGAATATCTCAAACGGATCATTATTTACTGCGACAAATGTATGGCAGACCATCAGTATTCAGTGATAAAATATGAACTCAATATTCGTTTTTTTCACTAGGTAAACAGTGTTCGTTTTCTTTCAAACTTTCACAAATCTTTCAATTGTATTTTACAATGATATTGATATAGGATTGAAGTCTCAAATGTCATTTTGTGCAATATCTGACACTTTACAGGTATCACTTTAAGCGCTTTATAAATGTTATTTATCATTATTATTATTATTACTTGTTCTCTTTTCTGTTCAAACATGGGTCTGCACAAGACCCATGCAAAATTTAAATTTATACAACTTTTCTGTTCATTTTGTTCTCACCGACAGTCTGTATGGGTGGGACCATGTCATGCAGGGACTAGTGCAGCTGGGCTTCTCTCTCATGGACTCCTATGGCCCTAGACCAGGACCATTTGGCGGCAAAGCCCCAGGTATGACCATTCTCTTCACCCTTTGCCTATGAGAACCTGGTGGGCCCTGCATTAACTCTATGGGGATTGCACAAATCTAGTAGGGAACAGGTTAACCCATTGCCTATGAGAACCTGGTGGGCCCTGCATTAACTCTATGGGGATTGCACAAATCCAGTAGGGAACAGGTTAACCCATTGCCTATGAGAACCTGGTGGGCCCTGCATTAACTCTATGGGGATTGCACAAATCCAGTAGGGAACAGGTTAACCCATTGCCTATGAGAACCTGGTGGGCCCTGCATTAACTCTATGGGGATTGCACAAATCTAGTAGGGAACAGGTTAAGCTCAAATGACCAAGGGGGTCGATCCGTTTTTTTGATTGGGGGGGGGGGGGGGGGTCATCCCTGGGAGAGCTAAAAGCCCCACGTTGCATCCCAGAATTTGAAGACTAGGGGGACAGAAAATAGTGAATGACTATTTACAGGGGTTTAGAAGCTTTTAGATATTGGAATTTCAGCACCCCTAATAGATACGGTTTAACCCTAACCAGGCCGGGTTATTTTGGCTATGCTATAGCCGGGGGGGGGTGGATTCCACCCCCCCTGAGATCTCGGTCTCCGAACGCGCGGCCGCCACAAAATTTGGCACACAGATAGATTGCGACATAATCTACAAGATTGCATTGTTAGTTTTTTGAAAAAAAAAATCAATTTCGAATTAATTATGCACATTTATGCAAAAATCCCCTTTTTGTCAATAAATCACTAAATATGGCTCAGAATATGCTAATTTTGTGCATGAATATTCTTTATGACCTAATTATCAGGTTTTCAACATTGAAAAATTTGCGACAGCCAAAAAATTCCTTATGTATTTCTTTGTTTTTTGAATTTCTTATGTATTTCTTTGTTTTTTTACTTTTGTTTTTAATTTTTTTTTTTGATGGAATAAATTATTAGCCATTATTCAACAACTTTTAGCCCAAAATTAAATGACTGCAGTGATTAGAAGGAAAAATAATGAAGGTTTTGTCTATTATAGGAAAAAATCAATTTCCATAGGATTTGTACACAAATCACAAAATTTGGCGATTTTCGGGCCGACGCTCACTTACAAAAGGTCACGTGACTTTAGAACCGTATACCCGGTCGTCGCAAATTTGGTCTCAAAAGTTGCGCAAGACTTCAATGAAAAAACTCATGAAGTCGCGCGGCAATACCTGCGCGCGTTGCGGAATTATCGCGCGAAAAGTCAATGGGGGGGTGGATTCCACCCCCCCCCCCCCCGGCCTGGTTAGGGTTAAAGCCAAATTACAGTGCCTATAGTGTCAGGTACAGGGAGTATTTTGATTGGCATGGCTAGCGATTTAGTGAGTGTCGGCATGCCATTTACGGGGATGGGAAGCAGGGGTCGACATTAATAGTGCCCCAGTAGAGGGTCTAAGGGATGGCGGCCCTGCGGATTAAGAATTCAAACAATGTCTTACTATTCGTTTTCCTAGATTAGACAAACAACATGCCTTTTCTCTCAAAATTCATATGAGTATTCCAATTGCTTTGCGTTCATCGCTTGTTGACATAATTGAAAGAAAGACTATTTATGAAATTTATGATTCCTTTTCTGTATCAGTGTTCTGTAGATAAAGGTTATTTCAACTCAAGTTTCCTTCATGTGCGTTTGAGAAAAAGCATTACATTGCCCAACACATTTTGTAACTAGTTCCCGTAACTGAAATGAAGCTTGCAATGTTAATACATTATATAAGATGATGACGTCATAATTAAGGGAAATTGAGCGTTCCTATTGGTTGATTACCGATGCTTAATCCGGTATAATCAATGGTAAAGTTATAATACATATGTATTATAACTTTTCAGTGACGTACAAATTTCCCATAGACCACCCAAACGATACCAAAACAATGGCGATACGATAATTGTCTTACTATCGATATAACGATATATTCTGGGTGTTTAATAAAACGATATATCATGTTTTTTCGCATTTTTGTATTAATGTCAGTGGGCCTTTTTTTATTCGATTGTAACCGATACGAAACTAGCGATAGCAAATTTGTTCAACTTTTTCTCGCGGCGGGTGCAGTGATACAAACAAGTTGCAATTATGGCTACCAGCGAAGAAACAAACCGTTTTCCAGCAATTTCGGAGGACGATCTCGGACAATTGATAGATAATATGGACTCGAAGAAAACCAAATTAGTCATTGCGTTCGCTATTCGAGTTGTGTGGTCATATTGTACTGAGAAAGACAGTGATTTTGATGCCATTCTAACGGAGCTAAAGGATGAACTGGTCTAATTTCTACGGTCGTTCTACGCCGCGCCGAGGTGCGCCAGGGCAACGGGTGGGAGCGAAGCGGTCAGCAGTAACAACATTTAGACTAGGCCTATATTACATTTAAAAATACATTTATAAAGTGTTTTCAAGAGGACCGTGTCAGCAATAAAACATTTGAGGACAAATTTCAATGATTGACTGATTCGGCATAGGCCTACTAGTTTGGTGAGTACACATCATTCTTCTTCATTATGAAGAGTAACTTCATGTCACTTGTCATGATCCGTGTTCATGGAAATCTACATATCAGCTCCTGAGTGTCATCATCTTATATAACAATTAGTACATGATTCTTGTCGTTAAATATTCCATAATAGACACCTCTACATTTTTAGCTCATCCGGCCCGAAGGGCATGATGAGCTTATGCCATGCCGTGGCGTCCGGCGTCCGTCCGTCCTTCCGTCCGTCCGCAGAGATGCCAACCGTTCCGTTTTTGCCGTATTTGTTACGTTTTTTCACGCAAAATACGGCAGTACGTTTTCCCCTAATAATTTTTTTTTTTTTTTCCTGGTACTCCCTATAGAAACGATCGGAAAACGGCAACAAAATTTACGTTGAACCCTGATTAACTATTACTCCAGATACATATTTTAAATATAACACAAATAAACTGAACAAACTTATAAAAACGCTGGTGTGATCGACCGAACAAACTTTTATATTAACGTGTGCGTAAAGGGTATTTTTGCTGCGCGAATTTGCTTCGCGAAAAAATATGTTTTTTTGCCTCTAAAGGTTGGCAGCTCTAAAAATACTTTTTTTGGGTTCAAAATACTGTTTTTTACCTCTCAGAATACTTTTTTTGGTTTGTGAAGGTTGGCATCTCTGCGTCCGTCCACAGTTTTCAAAATGCTTCTTCTTCGTTATTTTTCAACCGATTTTGATTCTGATTGTTTCATAAGATAGGGCTAGGAGGGGGATTTAAAACTTCTACACAGAATCGTGAAATTCATTATCTATGGTAATTTATGCAAATTTATTCGAAATCACAAAAAATGCTTCTTCTCCTTCATTTCTCGACCGATTTTGATTTGGTTTGCTTTATCTGGTAGAGCTAACTTTGGTACACTAAACTTCTACACAGAATTTTGAAATTTTTCTCCATTCATTAATTATGGTAATTTTAAATTTTTTAATTTTTTAATTTTTAATTTTTTTTAATTTTTTTTTTTTAATTTTTATTTTTATTTTTTTGTTTTTGTTTTTATTTTTTTTATTTAACATTTTTTTAAATTTTTTTTTTTTTAATTAATTCATTAATTTTTTTTTTTTTTTTTTTAATTTTTTTTTTATTGTTTTAAAAAAATAAAAAAAAACATTTATTTATTTATTTATTTATTTTTATTTTTATTTTATTTTTATTTTTTTCCCATTTCCCTTCCGGGGCATCAAATTTATATTTTTTTTCACTCTAATTTTTTATTTTTTATTTTTATGGCCCTTCCAGGGCATCAAATTTTAATTTTTTGATCAGTTGAAAAGTGTACCACATGAAATTTGCGATATTTGATGTTGCGAGATGGCGGATGAGCGCTACGTCATTGACGTTCTGGTTAATTTCTCTCGTGCGATTATATTGCACTCGGCCTGCGGCCTCGATGCAATATAATCGCTCTCGATAAATTAAAAATGTATCCTTGTCTATTCTGGTATATTCAACTCCAAACCATGCACTAATTGTATAAAATCTTGCTTATATGCACGCAAAGCGCGCAACGAAATCATCATTTGCCGAGTTTATCAGAGTAAAAAACGGCTCTTTTGACGTAATAGTTTATTCCCGTCTTTTGTATAAATATCCGCAGATTTTCTTCTTCATCTTCAGAATTATTGGGGGGCAAAACGATGTTTACCCCCCCCCCCCCCAATATTAGCGTCTTTTCGCTCGGCGACGGGACTATGGCTACAACGCTAATCTTAGCGGGGGGTCGCACTCAGAGCGAAAATTTCCCCGTAGCGGCCAAACCTAGGACGGTAGTTCGCCGAGTTAACGTCGGGCGTAGAGCCGCTACGCGGGTACGTGATCAGCCAATCAGAGCGCTTGGACGGCGAGGCTCGCTGCCTCACGTGTTTCATGCACTGATTCGTACACACGCGCTGCATGCACAGTACAGTATGTTGTGATTTGTACTGCCTATACCGTATGCTTATAGTACAACATGCATGATAAATGGAACGAGTGAAACTCCCGCGTATTCAGAATTGCGAAACTGCAAATAGATCGCGACGGTAGCCAGAGTACGGGGACGATCAAAGCTAATTTAAATCCCCCGTAGCCGCACTCCCGTCGCACAGCGAAAAGACGCTATTTTCATTGGGGGGGGGGGGGGGCGGCAGACACCTCTGCAAATGTCTGTAAAGACATGTAATCTTGTATGTGATTCAACCAGTCTATAAAGACTATCTGTGTGTTTGTTTTCTTTATGCATGGGCTGTCAAATTGCTTTTGTTCTTTTTTTATTTTGTTTGACCAGATGCTTGGGATCAGAGATTCTTGTCTTTCTCATCTCTTCCTGAAGATTATTTGTCTGCCTCCGCCAACAAAGTGGCCGGAGGCATCATGTTTTTGCGTTGTCCGTATGACCGTCACTGGTCACAGGACTCATTATATCCGCAATATAGCTTGTAAATGCAATATCTCAAGAACCAGTGGACAGATTACCATCAAACTTGGTACCTGTATGTGTTTTGCAGAGCCAATGATCAGGTGAGTAGTGTGGCCATGAGGTCCAAGGTCAAAGCTCACAGGGCTAATATGATATATGCAAAAATAGCTTGTATCATTATATCTCGAGAAAATTTATTACCATCAAACTTGTTTCTGTATTTATCTTTGGGAGCCAATGAACTGATACAAGTTCGGTTCTTGGTTAAAAGTCACAGAGCAAAATAACTTGGAATTGATATTTCTCAAGAACCTGTCAATACATACAAGTACCAAGTTTGATGACAATGTTTCTTGATGAGCCAATGAACTGGTTAGTTTTTGAGGTCACAGGGTCATGCAAAACTAGTTTGTAATCACAATATTTCAAGAACAGGTTGGCCATCAACTTGCATTAGGAAAACTATTCAGTGCAAGTCAATTTGGGATAGATATAAAGAAAAAAATATATAAGAATTTTTTGTAAACTCATATTCTGTATTCTCCTTTTTGTTTGTTTGTTTCTTCATTTGAAAAGATGCTCCTGGTACTCCGGCCACACCCAACCAGCAAGCCTGTCGTTTGGGGTCGGAGATCCTGCTCAACCTCTTCACATCCCAGGAAGGAGTCAGGTCAGACATCTTGGAGCAAATCCTAAACAGGGTTGTGACAAGCACAGCTGGCTCCATCACACAGTACATAAGTGAGTGGGATGAGATACATGTCTGCCCTGTTGGTCCAATGTCCCAGGGTCTAAGGTTTTGGGTCATATTTCTTGTATCTCCCCAAAGCAGTTGCATCCAAAACGCTGTACTAACTTTCATTGTTACTTCGCAAACAAACAAGACAAAAGGTTTATGATATCTGTACATGCAAGTTATACGGAATTAAAATTGTGGCTGTATGAATCATATCTATAAGTGCATGTTGTACCAAATTGAAATTTGTCCCTAATTGGTGAAATCAATTTGAATCTTGCAGAGCTCTTGTCCAGCATGGTATCTTCAGCACCCCAGACAGTCCTGGACTGCATGTGCAAGGTCCGGGAAGCCTTCGACTATCTTGGCTACCTTCCTGTGGCTACGGCAGAGGGTCTCCTGAAAGCATTCCAACCGCTTATGAGACTCAATGTTACCCTCAAAGATTCTCTGATGCTCGTTCTAAGGAAGTCAATGTTTTCTAGGTAGGTTTTTAAAGGATTTTACTATATTGGATTTTATAAGTCAAGTTAAAGGGTACCACCACCCAAAAATAATATTTTTACTAAAGAAAGGTAACATCTTTACTATTCCATTCCATCAACAAGTTCACAAAAATATGTTACCAGAAAAAAGAAGAAAAAAATTGGAAAACGCATCACCATTCTAAAGCATGCGTTCATGCGGTCTGAATTGCGAAGAATAGTGTGTGCAGAGCGAACGAATCGCCCGGGAATCTATTGTCTACAAACGTACGCGTGAATAGCATTGCCGCACTCGCAAATGGTTGGCCCGTATGGAACCAGGAAATAGTAGTGGTTCCGTAAGTGGTGGAAATTAATTGCTTTGTTTATGAATTACACAACCCTTTGGAAAATGTTGGGTATCTATTTGATATCACAAAACGGTACCAAAACATATAATAATGTATTGGTCTTTGCCTGGTGGCCCCTTTAAGTTGGACTATCTTGGCTGCCTTCCTGTGGCTACTGCATAGGGTCTCCTGAAAGCATTCCAACCGCTTATGAGACTCAATAAAGAAAGTTAATGTTTTCTAGGAGAGTTTTTATTATTTATTGATCTTTATCAAAGTTGAGTCTAGCTTTTTTATGTCACTATGTCTCTGCTAAAAGCATTTGAACCTGTGATGAGACTCAATATTTGGAGTAGCTATAATAATAACAGTAATGTTTGCTCATATTGTGCAGATACGGGTACTTTATAAATATACTCTATTGTGCATAACATAACAAAACAACAACAAATGAAGAAAAAAATACTAAAGAGGTAAGTTTTAATCTTTGATTTAAATGTTTCTATACTTGGAGACTGTCTAATACGAAGAGGTAAATTACCTATAGTAATGATGTGCTGTGGGCATTGAAAGAAAACCTTTGCGATATCAGCCAAAGTTATTGTCTTTAATATTATTATTTTAGATATTCAGCACTTGGCAGGTGCATGTTTAATCATTAAATTTATGTTGGGCATGCTGATTGCTTTACAGTTTTAATCGTGTACTTTTTTTATTTTCCAGGAAAGGCGATGCGAGGAAGATAGCTGTGCTGGGATTTCTGCAGATTCTGAAGCACTTCCGAGTGTATGGTAGTCTGCCCATCAGTCAGGCTAGTCAGAGCTTCAGCATGGCTGCCTCCTCTAGCCAGGTATTAACCCATTCAAGACAGTTTGATGTTGCTATAACATGCAACTTCTATAGACCCCAGCCCAAGTATTCTTATGAATGGCTCAGGGTACAGAAACAAATATTTGGGTACTCTGTGCCATTCAGCCCCTCAATGCAAAGAGCTGCAAACTGCAAAGAGCCACAGAAAGTCCAGGGATGTTTCACAAAGATTAAAAGTTGAACTTAACTCTAAGTTGGACTTAATAATTATGGAAAGCCATTTGTAGCTTTGAAATAAAACATACCCGGTACTCAACAGTGGAAGTGGTGTGGCAAGATCGGTAGAGCGCGTGCTTTCTGATCGTGAGACCCCGAGTTCGAACCCTGCTCGCTCCGTTTGCCCTTCAGCAAGGCATTTAATCCACATTGCTGCTCTCTACCCAGGTGTATAAATGGGTACCTGGTCAGGTGAAAATTAGCTTGGTGCACCTATAGGGTTGCCTGCCGCTAGTATGCTCCCCGGGGAGTTGAGAATGTATACAAGATAATTGTGCGGGTCTGAACTGTACCAAATGACCAGGGATAATAATCAGCGCTTTGAGCACCTTATTAGGTGGATATTGCACTTTATAAATATTCAATATTATTATTATTATTAACAGCAAAAAGCATGCAAGTATTTGAAACTTCGAGAAAAATGTACATCAATTATTTCAAGGTTCCTTGATAACAAAAATAGCTTTCCATAATAGTTAGGTCCGAATCATTGTGAAACACCCCCAAGAGATGCCAACCCTCCCTGAAAATGATTCTTTATTTATAAGTCATATACCACGCAAAGTTCAATGCCTCCCTGATTTTTTGAAAGATTATTCCAATTATGCTGTATGCAATTGAGGGAATCCTCCCCGATAGCTGAATGTAAAGGTTGATATCTCTGTCAAGTCTTAACAGAGCCTCTATAACCTGTCATAGAGTATGTAAAACATCTTGTAGAGTGCAAAGCATTGTAGTCAAGCTTGAAATGTATCCCCTGAGAATAAAAATGTTAATTATTTTCCCTTGTTTTTCCATCATCGTTATTAAAGGTCATGGTGGATGTCCATGGTGACCGTAACCAGCCAGCTAACTACGAGGCCATTGTCTGCATAGAGATTCTTGGGATCCTTCGTCGGTGCCTGATGCAACAGGCAGATATTAGGCAACTCTTGTATGAGGTAGGAAAACTGATATTGTCTATTTAACTTGTTTTTGCACAGGCAATGTGCTAGGAAAAAATTAAGCCTTTGTACAATGATCATGTTGAATAGCTATACAGGGTGGCCCCCCAAAAAGCGGAACGGGGTACTTGCCATAATAAAAAAACATGATATCATTTTTCTATGTAAAAGATGTCCTATCCCGTGAACCTAGTCATCACGTGTCTTCATTATAGCGAGTACCCCGTTACGTTTTTTTGAGCCACCCTGCATAGTGATTCTCTTTGACCCAAATTACACTATCTGATAGGGTATGCAGATAGCGCTTTTAATGATGATAGGTTACTTTAAGATTTATTGCCATCATGATTATTTCTGACCTCTGACATATCATTTGTTTTGATTCTATGATAGCCCCTAGAATAATTTTGTTTAAGCCTTTATCGATGGCTTGATGTACTTGCAAAATAAAGGGATTAACATCACACTTATTGCCTGTATACACCTTTTGTTGCTGTCTGGTCTGTTTAAATTTTGGGGTAGCGATGTGAATGGTGAAAGTTTAACAACCCATTGCCTACGGGAACCTGGTGGTGTTCTTCTTCTTCTTCTATAATCTTCAAAGGGCTATAATGCAGCCTATCTCGAAGATGAACTTAACTTGTGTACACGATATAAGGAGGAGTGTGGGCCTAATCAAAATGTGTTGATTCATAGTGGTTTGTTACAAGATCTTTGAATTGATCAAGTGAGACTGCATTAACCACTGTGCTAGGAAGTTTATTCCATTCTAATATAGTCCGTTGAGCAAATGCAAATTTGTCGATATTGCCCCTTGGACGGTATGTTTGGAAGCACATATTGTGATTTTTCCTAGTTTTAGATGAGTTTATAGTGAAAAATGTATCTGGAGGAATTGCAACGAGGTTATTCATGATTCTATAAACCATGGTGAGTCTGCTCACAGCGCGCCTTGAAGATAGGCTGGGCCATTTTAGCTTGCTGATCATAACGGACACGCTGCTTGTTCTTCGATAATCAGCCGTGACATAACGAGCAGCTTGTCTTTGTATCCTCTCTAGTGTCTGGATTTCTGAGATTGTATGGGGATCCCAAACACTGCAACAATATTCTAAGTGAGGACGCACAAGAGACTTGTAAGCCGCCTCTCTGAAGGATTGTGGGAGGAACCTTGTATTTCGGCGGATGAAACCAAGCTGTTGGGAGGCTTTCTTAGAGATTGCCGAGATATGTGATGACCATTTAAAATCATTGGACAAGGTGACTCCAAGGTATTTTCCAGACTCACAGATTTGAAGAAGGGAGTTATGGATATAGTAATTGTAATTCACTGGATATCGAGAAGGGCAGAACCTCATGACAATACATTTGCCAGGGTTGAATGACATCAGCCAGGTGTTTTCCCACTGCTGAAGTACATCAAGATCTTTCTGCAACATCCGAGCATCTGCGCTGCTGTTGATTTCACGATAAAGCATACAATCATCAGCGAATAGTCTGGTTGTTGATGAAGTTTGATCAGGCAAGTCATTGATATAGAGAAGGAAGAGTGTAGGGCCCAAGACGGTACCCTGGGGAACACCTGATATAACAGGGGAGGCCTTGGATTTGACACCCTCCAAGACTACAGACTGTTCACGGTTGGAGAGGAAGTTCTGTATCCATATGAGATTATGGTCTTGGATACCATAATGTCTAAGTTTAAGGATCAGGCGATTGTGCGGGACCTTATCAAAGGCCTTTGAGAAATCTAGCATAATCATGTCGACTTGCTTCTTTTTCCTATAAGAATCAGCAAGGTCATGAGCTGCTAACAACAACTGTGTCTCACAAGAATATTTTCTTCTGAATCCATGCTGACAAGGAGAGAGGATGGAATAGGTATCAAGATGTTTCATAATTAATGAAACCAAGATATGTTCCAGGGTTTTACAAGCTATGCTAGTCAGGGAGATAGGACGATAGTTTTCAGCTTTCGTCTTATCACCTTTCTTGAAGACCGGGGCTATGTGGGCCTTCTTCCAGTCGTTGTGATGTGGGTTATAGAAAGCTCCTAGATAGATATCCCTATATCCAGAGAACTTGATCTTGGCCCATAAAACTTCACAGTCTGCATCGAGGTCAGGGAGAGGAATGGCTAACAAAGTTTTCCTTACAGCAATAAGGACACCCCCATGGCTGTCTTTGCGATCTTTCCGCCAAATATCGTAAAGGTCGATGTGTGAGGGAAAGAGTTCAGAATTACTAATGGAATCATTTGCCCAAGTTTCAGTTCCAAATATAATGTCAGGATTAACAGAATGAATAAATTCAATCAACGATTCAATTTTACTTCTAAGGCCCTGAAAATTAATGACTACGGCCCTAATTTTACGATTACAATGTTGCTTAGCCTTGGCCTTGCCCTTGTTGTTAGATGGAGGGAGCTTAGCCTTAGACTTAGCACTGCCACCAGTTGTAGGGGAAGACATAGCTAATGGCGTGAACACAGAAGATGCATCTTCCAGAGGAGAAAGAGGCGAGAAGCTGTTTGAACATTCAATTTCGGAAGAACTATTAAATAATGAGGATGCAAAATTTGGCATACCACATGTGTAACATATCCAACAAACATGCGATGCTTGTAAAGCCTCATATGATGGTGTGTTCATATCCAGGCATTTCGCATGGTACCAAACATCACAGGAATCACAGCACACACCACGTTGGTTCCATCTTACAGATTTCTTGCAGAGGCCACATGGGAACTTGACAGGGCCTGGGTTTACTTGAACATCGTTAGATAATGATAAAGCTAGGAGGAGGATGCATGATGTAAGCTTTGCTTTATCAATTTTCAATAGGTCATGTTTATAACTTGAAAGTTTCACTTTAGTATAACCATTAATAGAATTTGGATTTAGTACACACAGAGCTCTTATATGTGTCTGAAGAGATGATGGAAGGATCTTACTTGAGTTATGAAGATGGTCTTGGTGTTGAGTTTGATCTTGCCCTTGACCTTGACCTTGTATAAGTCCGGTATTGGGGAGAAGGCTGGAAATGGCAGCAACAAAAATGAGCAGAATCACAGCAGGTGTGAAAGATACCATGGTGGACCGGTCAACAAACACATAAGCAGAAAGAAGAATCCGTCAGGTCCTTGTATCGTTGCAAAATTATATCAAAAATAAAATTTCAAAATGGCCGACCTTCCCGCGTGAAGCCAGTAATGTGTCAGAATGCGCATGCGTCGAGCGTCTCAGATGGAGGGAGGCGAACTCGACTTCAAATGGAGTGCATGGGACTGTTGTATTCCAATTCACAGAATGACTCACTAGGATCCAATTTTTGCAGCCGGAAATTTACGGTTTTTCTTACATCCAAAAATAAACAATTAGCTCTGATAGCATGACGGGGTATAAATCAACAAACTATTGCATTCATTTCAACGAAAAAAGGTGAAATTTAAACAAAAATTTAAACGAAAAGACGGGCACTGCCCGGGACACGTCCTCCTCGCACGCGCAACACAAGTTCTTCACTAAACACTCAAATTCATTTCAGCTTCCATTCAAGGGGACCATTATCTCTTAAAATTGATGCTAACATTTATTTAGTGTTAGTGAAACACTCAACTGGTGGGCTCTGTATTAACTCTTTGGAAATTGGAAAATCCTGTATGAAACATGTTGATTTATTACTCATTTAATCCATTCAGGGGTTGTACGAGGTCCTGTGTCGCAACTCTCGTCTTCAGGGTCCCATTGTAGACATGCTGCTGAAGCAGTTCAGCCGGTACTACGAGGGGGACGAGGACGCCACACCTCCCATCAGGCTCCAGCCCTGCATCCTGGCACAGGGCAACAATGTCTTCCTGGGAGAACCACTGGTAAGCGGGAATGTTGTGGTATTTGGGTTATGACTCGTGGCGGCAAGGAGTTGACGTGGTACACAAGATATTTCTGTTGGTTTGAAAGTACCCAAATTAGCATGCAGGGATGATATTGTAATAAACCTCATAATAGTTGCACTAGATTGATGGCACACAATAGTGCTCTTAATTTGTATTATAATCATGTAAGTGGTATTATACACCACAAGCTTTGTGTTGGAAATACTGCTATACTTTGCAGTCTGTAACTTACATGTAAGACCATGGCAATCACAGGGCATTATAGGAAATGGTTGATTTTCTTGACTGCAGACTTTTGAAGTATGTAATGTATTAATCTATATATATCTCTTCATGACTTTTGGGGGGTTTCCTCACAGGCTTATTAAAGGGATGGTTCGGACGATTTCAAAATTAATGTACCAGAATCTAAAAAAATTACTCATTGGTAATATATTTTTATCAAAAAAATATCCTATCAGGATGATTTATACTATTGTTTTGTGTCTGCAATTTTTGATATTCATCGTCTATTTTCTGTACGCTTCCGATTTTTATCACGTGGTCGCGTGACGCGCCAGCCTCACTTTGCTTTGTATTGGCAGCAAAGTGAGGCATCGACGTCACGAAAATTGCATGCTGGGATAGATCCCACTGGCGGCAGATTCGATCAAGAACTGTTACCTTATTTAGTCCCAAAGTGATTGTGAATGATCCAGTTGGTCTTTATTTGTCGGGACAAAGGCAATATGTTGAAAAAATATTGCTTCTTTGATTGGTAAATGCTGGAAATCGTCCGAACCCCTCCTTTAACTGTAAAGTCTCCACCATCATGTTATGTTCTCTATCAGGACTCTGATTCATGGATTTAATTTTTGTTCTGGTCTGTTCACAGGCCCACTTACTCCAGAGCCTGGTGCAGAGCCTGCTGCGCTGCCAGTCAACGGGGTCGTCACGGCAACGAGGTGAAGACTGGGCAGAGGATGACACCGAAGAGGAGGCCTTCGTTGACCGGGATGAGATCCTCAAGAGGCTGAGGACCACTCTGGAATCGCTCACAGAGCGCATGGCTGGATGTGAGCTGGATGACTTTCAATTGGTAGGTGGTGGCGGTGGTGATGATGATGATGGTGGTGGTGGTGGTGGTGGTGGTGATGGTGATGTTGAGGAGGAAGAAGAGATATGTGGATGATGACATTAATGTTGGTGGTATTGGTGGTAAGGAAGCATATGGGCAATTCCACGACATAAGGGTCATAGATGCCAATAATTCAAAATGATCTGTGCTTCAAATAACTCATATTTGTAGATAATACACAAGTTGAAGTTAATGATAATAATAAAATGGTGCTTATATAGCGCTAACCGAAATGTTCTCTAAGCACTTTACAAAATACTACAATACTACTTAATAATATAAATACCTAATTACAACATTATTACTTAATTAACTAAATTACCCATACAGTTAAACTACATTATTATTTACAAAAATACACATACATACATTTATTTTACATTTAAGAATTGAACAGATATGTCTTTAGTGCTGATTTAAAACTGTCTACAGAGGGTGCAGTTCTAATGTTGAGAGGTAGTGTGTTCCAGAGTTGAAGTGCAGCCATGATGAAATATATACTTCCATAGTTCTGAGTAAAGACTTTGGGAATATGGAGGAGATGCTGGTCAGATGAGCGAATAGTGCGGACTGGTTGGTAGGGTAGACTCATGTCGTTGACGTAGACTGGGGCGTTACCATGTAGTGCTTTATATGTAAGAAGAAGGATTTTGAATGCAACACGCTTTTCTATTGGTAACCAGTATAGCAGTCAAAGTGTTTGGGATATATGGGGTTGTCGGGGAACCCTCTGGATGATCCTGGCTGCGGTATTCTGGATTCTTTGGAGTTGATTGAGTAGTGTTTGAGGAAGTCCATGCAGGAGGCTGTTATTGTTATCTAGTCTACTTGTGATGAATGCATGGACTAAAGTGAGCTGGGCTGGGCTGGTGAGATACTGCGGATTGCTATCTGTCGAATAGCCCCCATTGCCGATCTGCAAACGGAACTGATGTGATCTTTCATCCTAAGGATATGATCCATTATAGCTCCAAGATTTCTAGCTGAAGGGAATGGTGTAACTTCAGAGTCACCAACTGTAATCTGGACAGGTTGTGGCGGTTGACGGAATCTTGAGGAGAAATGGATCATTTCCGTTTCGGCATCATTGAGAGTCAGCATGTTACAAGCAGACCACACTTTGATATCAGCAAGGCAGGCATTCAAATGTTCAAGTGATTGAGCTCTCTCACTTTGCTCAAACACGATATAAATCTGTGTGTTGTCAGCGTACATCATTGTGTGAAGACCATGTGCAGTCAAGATAACATGTATAGGAGCACTATAGAGTGTATATGAGTTGCCCAGTCACTGATCCTTGGGGGATCCTGCATTTGTCCTGATACTCCCCCGATGATGCGTTGCTTATGTTGACAACATGACTTCTGTCTGCAAGGTATGAGGTAAACCACTTGAGGACCGTTCCTCTGAAACCATACCAGTAGAATCTGGTGATGGATTGTATTGAATGCTGCGCTAGTCTAGCAGTACAAGGACAGCTTCCTTGTGTGCATCCAAGGCCAGCAGTAGGTCATTGTGGACTTTCAGGAGAGATGTTCCTACTGCATGATTTGCTTGATTTGCTCGCGTGGGGGGTAGAATGACTTCATTGTTCTTGTTTTTGACGTGCATATTGAAGTCACCTGCAAGGACCAGTCTTTGGCATGAAGCTAGAAGTTCTTCCAGCAGAGATGAGAATTCATTGAAGAATGTCGCAGTTGTTGAATTATTCTTTTTCGAACTCTGTGGTCTGTAGAATACTACGCGTCGAAATGTATATGACGCAGATAATGTTTTAGGAAGTTTTAGGAATCATATTTTTTTTTCAATTACGGCCATTTTCATTTTCAAAATGGCAACCAAAGTTTACATGTAGAGAATTTGATGAAGAGAAAGATAAATTCACATCAAACTTGCTGTCAGTATATCCACTTAACCATTACTTCAATTTATAAACTTTCGCATGGATAGAGTTTTTCCTTTGTTTCTCTGTAAGCTTTATCTACCAGTTAATGGAAATGGGGTGGAATGCCCTTAAGTTATCTGATTTTGTTAAAAAAGTGGTGTAAAGAAGGCAAAATCCTCCCTTCATTTCTGTGGTTAAGGCAAGGGGGCTTGCCCCTTAGATCCCCACACCCCATATCCATTCCAAAATCATTGTTTTGAATCTTTTGCCAAGTTAATATCAGTATTAAACATGTGACTGGTATTATAAAATTATGATTCTGAATCATTGGTTCTACAACCTATACCTTAAAGTACACATGTAACGTCAGTTACTGTCATGTTTGTGATACAGTTTTTAAAAACGAAGCACAAATATTTCCTTTCATTTTCCTATGTTTGTTTTGATGAACTAAGTTATGATTCCATATGAATCAAATAGGTCTCACTATTCAGGGGCATAAGATAGGCCAACTTACAGTATTCTCAATCATGAATGTTCATGTGTTAAGGCTATGGCAAATGTAACTGTAACGTCAGGTCGGGTAACCGTTGGGTCTTCAGTAAAATTTTCATAGCTTAATAAGAAACCATGCAAATTATTTTGCACATCTGTTCCTAGGAATGTCGGTATCATGTCATATCAAACATGACATGCTAACAAGTCAGGGACATGAGATATTACACTTTGATTCAACATCATCATTTTGCATGTCCTTTTTGCGTAACGTCGGCTACCGACACGTTTTTGCGGACTGTTCGATAAGGAATGCAGTTTGGGTGAAAAACTTACCCCTTATTTCTACACTCTGGTAACATGTATAACTGTAAAAAATGTTAGCCCCCAGCTATGTTTATTTTCATAACTACAAGGCAAACAAATGAAAAATTATAGTAAAAATGTTATAGTGTAACGTCAGGTACCGTAGAATTGCCCATATGATGATGGTAGGTCATAGTGCTGATTATAAAATGAATAGGGAGGTATGATAAGGAGAAAGAGAATGAGGTTCATGACATTGACTTGTGACAATGATGGTCAGATTTAGGGCCCCAATCTACAAGCTATGGGGGTCCCAAACCATTTGTATAACTTTGTGAAATTGCCGTTTATATACATGTGTTATTTTGTTTTTATGGTTTATGGTTTGAATAAACTGGATTGAATTGAATTGAGGGTAGAAATGGTTAGGGGAAATTGAAAATGGAGGATGTTAATGATCATGGTAATTATGCTGATAAAGATGAAGAGTATGAGGTTGGTGATGATGAAAAGGAAGAGTATGTTTGAGGTTGGTGATGACGGTGGTGATGAATTTGATGAGGTTGATAAGAGAGACAATGAAGATGACTAAAATGTTGATGATTATACATCTGTAGCTTCCATGTTCTCTGTAGATGCAAGATGTGAATGGGCAGTAAACTACTTGCAATTGACACTAAAACAATCTTTGGCCGATTAGCTTAAACCCTGTTTGAGTTTAACTAATCTTAGACTCTGTCTAAGTTAGATTGGTATTCTGGTAAGCAAGTTTAGTTTAACCGGCAGTCTAGCAAGATGAACCATGGATCACCAGGGTGACACAGTTTGCACATGTGCAGAATATATTTTTCTACTCGCGAAACGTCTATTGAGTGCCCAGTTTATTAGGCAAATTACGCTTAGCCCAATTTCTTACTTGCTTTTGGTTGATTTGATGGAGGCTGCATGCGAGTATGGTGGCAAGGACAGCTTGACACTGAAGTCAATACTTACATTACCTCTTGGCCAAGGTAAAAGATATGCTTGAGCACTGGTTAAGGTTTGAAAATTTGCTAATAAACCCGATGTACAGCCTTGAAGAAATATTGTTGAAATACTGAATAAAAGAGTTAAAGTTGCATAATTCGCTTTAAGTATTAATCATAGTCGAAAATAAAAGTAAAATTCAAGATAAACATTATGAGGCAACTAGGGAACACTGCAGTTCAGCCCTTGCCTAAGCATGGTCGATTCCGCCGGCACACTGCATGTTTTAATGTGTCGACCGGCCACGGCCATAGCATGTGTGATTCAATGGCAACACCTGAGCGTCGCCTATTCTCGCGACAAGAACAAAAACAAAAAAATTTTTAAAATCAGAATTTCACAAGAATGGGAGAAATTGGATGGAAGCAGTTCTTGTCCAAATGTCCTAACTGAGTTAACTCTCACATGGATTCAAATCCAAGTGAAAACCTCAACTAAATTTTCAGAAAGAACCAATACTCATGTATATCTTTACAGCTAAATTTGATGTGAGTCTAAATTTGCACAATAATCTACCATTTTAATTTAGTAGAATACCAATTTAGTCTCACGCTTAGTTTAACTGAGATTTAAGAAGTTAGACCTGGTGTCTGCTATTTAAGTTAAAGTAAGTTTGATTTTGTTTGTAGAATACCGGCCTTTATGTTTTATTTTTGTAAATTTGACAAACCTGTTTCCATGTTACACTCTCAATTTCTTGTTGTTAACAGGATAGGTCAGCAGACTTCTCCACAGGGAGCGGGGTGGGAGTGCGCAACCATCTCTTAGCTATCCTCCTCATGGGGGTTCATGAGGTTCTCCTAGAGTATGTCTTCTCAAAAACCAGCTCTTCCGAGTTCAAGTACGTCTCCTTTTTGTTTAATCATTCCATCTTAAATACAAAATATAATTTATATGCAATCAACAAAACAAATATGAATCTATAAAATATCATGTCTTGTATAACGAATATAAGGAAACTTTTGAATAAAAGGAAATGAAATTAGACTATCAGAAAGGCTTTGTGGTGTACAAGTAGCTTAAACAGGAGAATTGGTGTAAATATCAGTAGATATAATTTTCTTTCAAATAACTGTTAACAGAGTGAATAATATTTTAAAAGTGGGTCAACATTTCATAAGTCGAATCTAGTATGAAGTAACAACAAATTGCAGACATCTTGAGAGAGACATCCAGCAAATGAAGAAGGGCAAAATGAATGCATCTTTTAAAGGACAATGAAACCCAAGCAAAATGTTGCTTTCATAGACTTGAAGAGATTAGGCGGAATAATCTCTGAAAGTTAGAGCATAATCGGTCAAGAAACAAGAAAACTATAGCTCTTTGAAGATGTCCATTTATTCCTATGGGGAACTCAAATTGGCAAGGCACTCTGATAAGTGTGTGGACTACTCCCCATATGTTTGGTACACAAATGTTCCCATTTACAGTTTTCTTCATAGTCACACTTTTCCATTCCCCAACTCATGATATGTTATGTATAAAAGCATTCTACAAAACATATGTTGAACTCAAACGAAGGGTAAACATACATTTTGAGAAAATTGAACAAAATTGAAATTTTGTGTACAAAATGTATGGGGAGTAGTCCACAACTTTGCCAGAGTGCGTTGCCAATTTGAGTCACTCGTAGAAATAAATGGCTCTATTCAAAGAGCAATAGTTTTCTTATTTCTTGACCGATTGTGCTCAAATTTTCAGGGACTATTCATCCTATTTAGTGTCTTATCGTGCATACAAACATTTGTGTGGAGTTTATTGTCCTTTAACAAGTTGCCTGTGAGAATCTAGTGAGCCCTGTATTATATCAATTGGAATTGCAAAATATAGAAGGGAGCAGAATAGAATTGATGAGAATGTTTTCTGCTTTTCTTCTTTCTTTTTTTTTCGATTGAAGGACTGATGATGTGCATCAGTTATTGGAGCTATACAAGAAGTACCAACATATTGCAGATATCTTGAGAGAGAAGGGGAGCAAGGGCAAAGGGGTGGCCAGCAACAAGGCTCCCAGAAGTCTCCTGTCTGTGGCATGTGTGGCAGACATCACTGCAGCGCTGTATAGGTAAATCTTGTGGATGGACACAATAGTAGGTTGTCTAGGTTAATATTGTGGATGGACACAATAGTAGGCTGTATAGGTAAATCTTGTGGATGGACACAATAGTAGGCTGTATAGGTAAATCTTGTGGATGGACACAATAGTAGGCTGTATAGGTAAATCTTGTGGATGGACACAATAGTAGGCTGTATAGGTGAATCTTGTGGATGGACACAATAGTAGGTTGTATAGGTAAATCTTGTGGATGGACACTATACACCGTGTCCCAGAAAAAACGAAACCGGGTTTCATGGCAGAAATTTTCTGTCATAATGAATAATTTAATTGATGATATATATATGCCTGGAAAGCTCTGTGTCTCTTCTTTAATTTGATGTGCAACTTATGGCACATACTTCAAGCATGACTGAATTAGAACAATGGAAAGTGGTGTTACCAATATTCAATTTGCACGCATAAATTTGAAGTTTGGGTGAGTTTTAAGAGTTGTAAACGTACTTATTTTTAAAAAGGACAAACACCACATAACAGTTCATATTTTTATCTTTTACATGACACCTCATGCTAAAAAAATAAATGATTTATGCCAGAGAACGAGTACAATGAAAACATGCCTGATTTCTGCCCGAATGAGTGAAAGTTGAGTAAGAAGTCGCTCAGCTTTCCTGACTAGCAGCTGACAATGGACTTTGATGCATGAGTGAATTTACACACAAACATGGGGATCAGGAAACAGGCTAGATCAGGAAAGTTACTCATTTGGGCTGGAATCAAGCATGTTTTCATTGTATTCGTTCTCTGGCATATATAATTTATTTTTTAATCATGAGGTGTCATATAAAAGATAAAATTATGAATTTTCATGCGGTGTCTGTCCTTTTTCAAAATAAGTACGTTTACTACTCTTAAAACTCTCCCCAAAACCTCACCCAAACTTGCAATTTCTGCGCGCAAATTGAATTTTGGTAACACCACTTTCTATCGTTCTAATTCAGTCATGCGTGAATTATGTGCCATAAGTTGTATATCAAATGAAAGAAGAGACACAGAGCTTTTCAGACATATATATATCATCAAGGAAATTATTCATTATAACATAACATTTCTGCCATGAAACCCGGTTTCGTTTTTTCTGGGACACGGTGTAGTAGGTTGTATAGGTAAATCTTGTGGATGGACACTTATAGTAGGTTGTATAGGTAAATCTTGTGGATGGACACTTATAGTAGGTTGTATAGGTGAATCTTGTGGATGGACACAATAGTAGGTTGTATAGGTAAATCTTGTGGATGGACACAATAGTAGGCTGTATAGGTAAATCTTGTGGATGGACACTTATAGTAGGTTGTATAGGTGAATCTTGTGGATGGACACAATAGTAGGCTGTATAGGTGAATCTTGTGGATGGACACTTATAGTAGGTTGTATAGGTGAATCTTGTGGATGGACACTTATAGTAGGTTGTATAGGTGAATCTTGTGGATGGACACTTATAGTAGGTTGTATAGGTGAATCTTGTGGATGGACACTTATAGTAGGCTGTATAGGTGAATCTTGTGGATGGACACTTATAGTAGGCTGTATAGGTGAATCTTGTGGATGGACACTTATAGTAGGTTGTATAGGTAAATCTTGTGGATGGACACAATAGTGGGCTGTATAGGTGAATCTTGTGGATGGACACAATAGTAGGCTGTATAGGTGAATCTTGTGGATGGACACTTATAGTAGGCTGTATAGGTAAATCTTGTGGATGGACACAATAGTAGGCTGTATAGGTGAATCTTGTGGATGGACACTTATAGTAGGTTGTATAGGTGAATCTTGTGGATGGACACTATAGTAGGTTGTATAGGTAAATCTTGTGGATGGACACAATAGTAGTTTGTTGTACAAAGGTCTTTGTAGTATACAGGGACAGCCTAGTATTGGTTTTCATGGCATATTTCTTGATTGAAGTTGAATTCAGAAAGTTATAAGAAAGGTATATTTTATTAAAAACTGGCTCAGAAATTCAAGTGTCAGACTTTGCCTGTAATAGCTGTATATTTTCAGAAAGTTATAAGAGAATTTTATACAAATTGGCTCAGAAATTGTGAAATGTTCCAAGTGTCAGTCTCTGCCTGTTGAAGTGGTATATTGTTTAAGTGGGACTACATATCCTGGAGAGTACCAACTTCTATCCCTATGTCGCCATCAGCACAGTTAACAGCACACAGCTATTCAAGATATGCTTGTGCGAATTGTGCAGTATGAACATAAATACTGATCATAATTTGTCATGATGTTGTTTCCATAAGCGATGAGAAGTCAGCCCACCAGACGAACGCTAACTTCAATCGCTTTGTGGTGGTCAGCATCAACTCTGCTGAATGTGTGGTTTTACATTAATGGGTACAACTTAAACTCATTGTGCAGTGAACTCATGGTAAGTTTTCGTAATGTCATTTCCATAGTGATGAGATGCCAGCCCACCAGGAGGGGCTGGATGTCCTGCGGGAGAATGCAGACTTGTGTCGCTACATTGTGAGCTGTGCACTGCAGAAGGTGGAGCAGATGAGGGAGAGGGGGCAGTGTGACGGACCCCAGGGCACACACCCAGACAGACTCTACCAACACCTCTGCTCCATATCCAGGTTTAGTCAATCAGAACTCCTTTCATTCCTTTAAAACAAAATTTGGCACGATTTGCGACATGATTAACAAGACTGCATTTTTAAAATAATCAATTTTTAATAATTATTGGTTAATTAATGCCAAAATCATTTGTAGTCATTTATTCATTAATTATTGTTTGGAATATGCTAAGTGTATGCATAAATATCCTTTATGACTTAATAAACAACTTTTCAACGTTAAAAATGGGATCAGTCAAAATATCCTTACGGTATTTCCTTGTTTTGGGAGGACAAAATTGTACCTTTTTTTCAATAAAATCAAAGCCTAAAATTAAATAACTGCAGTGATTAGAATTTGTACATAAATCACACAATTTAGCAAATTCTGGGCTTACATTCACTTACAAAATGTAACAACGCCATAACTGTATACCCATTTTTCGCCAATTTAGTCTCAAAAGATGTGCAAGACTTCAATGAAAAAGCACATGAAGCAGCGCAGTGTACTTGCGCGGGTTGCGGAATAATTGCACAAAACATTGAGGGGGCAGATTCCGCCCCTGACTTTTTAGGTTTAACCTATTTGGAACTACAATCAATACTGTCTAAAGTGGCCACCTGTCTATAGCAGCCAACCTGCCTATAGTGGAACATCTTTTGTTTCCCTTAGGTAGTCACTATACACAAGTTTGACTGTTATTTGATTTTCAACACTGCCACGGAACAGTGTTTTCTCTGTTTTACTTTGAAAAATATGCTCATATTCAATATAAATATGGACATTGCTTTAGATCTTAAGAGCATGTTTGCCACTACTACCATGAATGTAATTATGGATCAAGTTTTAATCCATCCGGCCCAAGTATGTCAAGAAAAAACATGTTTTGGTGAATACAATATATATCAGTAATGACATATTTCCTTACTTTTTCCTCCCTACAGTGTATTCTTTCAGAAATTCTCAACCGGGCTGATCGTCCCTGAGGACAGGACAAAGAAGGTAACTAATTTGGTTCATTAACATATTAAAACCTTGTGGCTCAATGCTTAGGGTACCGGTCTGGCAATCTGGAGGACCGATTTTCTTTGCTCATTTTCACATAAATTTTGTTCTGGTCAGTTAAATCTTTGTTTTAATTTTATTAATACAAAAAGCTGCATCAATTCATGTGGTTGATTTAATATCATTTGGGTTTGTGTCCAGTTATCTAGCATCTGACTGACATGAGCATTGACAAAGATTTCTGGGAATTACTAACATCTATTGGGCCTTGTCGCTCAATGGTTGGAGCACTGGTCTGGCAGTCAGGATGTCTCGGTTTTGATTCCTCTCGAGGCCCAATTTTCTTTGCTCATTTTCATTAATTTAACTTATTTCTGGCGAGTTTAATCTTTGTTTAAATTGATTTGATATTCAAATTTAAGTGAGTGCTCATGCTTGATGACCTTGGGCTCATATTCATAAAACCCTGCTAGCTTAGTTTCATGCAGAGTTTATTTTGGATGATAGAGCCAAGGTAGCAATGATACAACTCAATATTTGCAATCCTAATCAATACAATTCAATGTATACCTTAGTTGTTGCTATGTCACCAGACAAACATTGGGTAAGCTTTTAGGTTGCATGTTGCATGTATGGTATGTAGAGTACAAGGCACTGGCACTTCTTTCCACTTTAAGGTACGTTGTCAGATGTCCGATGTGAGTGCACTTTCTATCCAGACCAGCTCCTAGATTTTCCTGAACTGTGTCTAAAAGATAATCATTGTGAACTCAGAAGCAGATAATAAAATATTGTGGTAGTTATTTGTATTTTGTTTGTGAACTGATCTTCTACAGAATAAGTCCTTGGCACTTCTGTAAGTTCTGTTTCTTCAAAGCCTATCGTCAGCACTCAGTTTTGTCTGCAACTTCTATCCAGACCAGTTCCTTTATTCCCTGAACAGATCCTCCAATGAAAATAACCAATACAATTATTGTGAACCCACAAAAAGAAAGAAAAAAAAACTTCATCTGTGTATTGATACTTTATTTGTAAAATTCATCTTGTTCAGAACAAGTCGCTGGCACCTCTGTTTCTGCAAGGCCTATCGTCGGCAGTCAGTTGTGTGTGCACCTTCTTTCCGGATAGGCTCCTAGATTTCCTAAACTGCTTGGATCCGTCGCTGGGTGATGACCAGAATGGTGGAACGGTCTCCCTGGATGATGACGAGGATGCACAGGAGAAGGTCCATCTACATATCAAGAAATACCAGGTACTTATACATGTGAACTCAAACCTGCTAGGACTACTAGTGAAAACAAAAACAGCGGGTGTTTCGCAACAATTTTCACAGGCCTATATGTTTTGGTACCGTTGTTTGATATTAAATAGATGTCCAACACTTTTCAAAGGGTTGTGTAATTCATAAACAACACAATCACCAATACCATACTTGCCAACCGTTCCGTTTTTAACGGAACTGTTCCATTTTTGATTTGTTTTCTTTCTTTTCTTCTTTTCAATAATACTACTTGTATACTATAATGTATTTGTATAATTATTTAAAGGGGAAGGAACTCCTAGCCTTTTGACTTTTTGACCTTTTGAAATCTATTGGGTGATTTGACATGGAATGACCCTATGCAAAATAGCTTGTAATTGTGATGTATATCAGAAAACTATTGATCGATTACTGTGAAACTTGGTACCTGTATGTATCTTAAAGATGAATTCCAGTTTTGGGAAAGAAGCCGAATACATCTATATTGATCATTATTGTTGAATAAGTATTGAAATAGGGCTTGTGTGTTAAAATCAGAACCTAAGCGTCGTTAAATACAGAAATATCGGAAGAAATCCAATATCCGCCTGTGAAATGTATAAATCCACCGCCAGTTCGGACCTGTCCACGCCGCTAGCGCTGGGGGAGATATCGACAAGCTGGGGACAAGCCCGTAAAAACGAACACCTCGTGTACTCGCACGTGGTCATTGTACATAGCGTATGGGCGATTCCGGAGTTGGCGATCTCTATCTGCAGCAGATCAAGTTATAATTTTGCAAATATATCAATTAGTAGGCGGTTTCTTGGCCAAATTTGGATAATCCTATATTAGTACAATTATATTCTTTCACATTATTGGTAATAAGAGCTTCCATTTCATTTTGTTGAGAGGGGGGCGTTTCCAAAACTGGCCTTTACCTTTAACCCTAAAAAGACTGAGCTATTTTGAACCTTTAAAAAACTGGGGGGGGGGGGGGGCGGCTAAAAAGGCCCCCCCCCCCCCACTAAGATCTTGGAAACCGAAACTCTGATTGACTCCAAACTTGGCATGGTGATAGATGTCCATGAGATCTACAATATTGCATAGTTTTAAAAAAAAATTAAAAATTAGAATATGCTAATTAGTTTTTTTTTTTTTTTTTTTTTTTTTCTCGGCAACCAAAACTCTGATTGACTCCAAATTTGGCATGGTGATAGATGTCTATGAGCTCTACAATATTGCATAGTTAATTTTCTAAAATTATATTAGAATATGCTAATTAGAGCTAATTAATTATGCAAAAATTGTATTTTTTAAATATTTTTCTTTATATATGGTGATTCTTATGAAACAAAACTGTGTTCCTGGTACAATATACATGCTAAGATGATATAAATTTACACAATCTCTGATAAAACAACAGGATAATCATGAAAATTGATTTACTTTTACCGTTTTCTATGTTTTTCTTTGTTTTTTATCTTTTTCTTTGTCTTTCTTTGTATTATTCTTTATATATTGTATTGTTTTATGCAAATGAGAATGCAATAAGTTTTATTCACCATGCCAAAATGGGAATACGAACAGTACATGTGAAAATATGGGTATAAAACTGCAACATAAAAGGTGCATCTAAAAACTCTGTGTGTTAAATATGGAAGAATTAACAACAAAATTGAATTTTCCGTGACATGCGATCGCAAAATGTTACATAACACCCGGACCGTTGACCCGGTGGGTGCAAATTTGGTATCAAAAGATGCGCAAGACTAAGGAAAAAAGTCATGAAGTGGCACCGTAAAATATTTAAGCATTGCGAAGTAATCGCGAAAATAGAGGGAGTGGGTGGGCTAAATCAGCCCCCCCCCCCCCCCCCCCAGTCTTTTTAGGGTTAAAGAACCAATGAACTGGTTGGATTTTGGGATCATGAGGTCATAGGTCACATGGTTCAATTATATGCATAATTCAGTGCAAGCTAATTGCAGCTTGATATGCATATTTGCGCAGTGAAGGAGGCATCCCTTTTTACTGTAGGCAGTAGAAAATCACTTGTTTTATTTCAAATATTAGAAATTAGAATGTCATATTCGTTGTTTTATTTTGTTTGTAACAGAGGCTAGTAATAGATGTACTGAGTGGAGGGGAGGATGCAAGCAGTACCATGAAGGATGCTATCCACCTGTGTCACATCATGGAGGCTCTCATCAAGACACTGCATCCACAGAACACACAGGTTAGTAAGTACCACTGAGTTGAATCACTAGATTGGGTTATTTCTTCTTAGAGGTGAGGCTATCAAATGTAATGTTTAAGTAGAATCAAAGAAGCACACGTATGAATGTCATTTAAGTCTTTTTGACAACTAATATACATGTATATGCCTACCAGTACGACTTTTGGCCATTCATAAACATTCAGTTCATTTCAGGCAAATACAAATAAATATACAAATGTAACAAAATCAATGTGAATGTATAATTCATAGCCGGGACCTCTGAGAAGCAGCATCTTCTTGTATTTGAAGCCCCAATACAAAACTATTTACAATACAATGACACACATGCATGTATAGCAGTAACTTTGTATTCACAATCATGCATACACATTCACACAGGATAGGAAAGATGAGGGGAAATCGGTAAAGGAGAGAGATCTAGTCAGTCATGGATGTCATGTAAAAAGCAAAGCGTTTGAACAGAGTTTTGAATCGAGTTAGAGTGGAGCTACATTCAATGCATTGCTAATAGGATTCCATTTATGTTTGCCCCTTTTGAGAAATGAAATGAAGTTTCTGCTGGTCTTTTGAAAGCATCTCATAATTTCTTTTATAATTGCTTGTTACTTGCTGGAAGTATACATCTTAACATCTTGCATTCGATATTATATAAGACTAAAGGCAGGTTGCTTGCTCATGTGACCTATTCACATGGACAAAGTGAATAATTAGCATCTGTTGTGCACCCTGACATTTGTTTTAGGCATGCCTTTACCTGTTGCCATAGGAACCCTTTGCAGATCAGCATGACCATTAGCCAAACAAGACGGCTCATTTGTGCTTGATATTGTGACAAGTGTTTACCCGAGATGTTGCTGATTAAACGGTTGCAATTCTGTAGATGAACGGCTAAGTGTGGAAATTGTTACTGTCTAATTAAACTCTCAAAACTATAGAAGTGGTCATGGAAATCTGGGCAAAGGTGTGGAAAAGTGAGAAGAAAAATTTGAAGTCAGGAAAAAGTGGAAAATTCTGCATTAACCAATTCAATTTGTATTTTCCCTCGTTCTTGTGTAGTTTGCTCAAGTCCAGGCCTGGATCAGCAAAGTCTGTACAGACAACAGCGTAGGTGAGTTATCAAATACTGAGTCTGATTGGTTATTCACGGACGGACATTTGACCAATCTAAAAGTTACAAGGCCTGTAAAAAAAAAAGTAACAACATACAGTGGTTGATTGGTAGATGCCCTATATTGGCCTTCATGATATTCTGGGGTCAAAGGTCAAATGTGAAAGTTTTGGGGTAAGAGTCTATTAAGGTTGATAACTTTCCATCCCTGCATCTGTTTGTAACCAAACTTGATTGGTAGATGCCCTATATTGGCCTCCGTGATATTCTGGGGTCAAAGGTCAAATGTGAAAGTTTTGGGGTAAGAGTCTATTAGGGTTGATAACTTTCCAACCCTGCATCTGTTTGTAACCAAACTTGATTGGTAGATGCCCTATATTGGCCTCCATGATATTCTGGGGTCAAAGGTCACATAAGTAGGTCAAAGGTCAAATGTGGAAGTTTGGGGTAAGAGTCTATTAGGGTTGATAACTTTCCAACCCTGCATCTGTTTGTAACCAAACTTGATTGGTAGATGCCCTACATTAGCCTCCATGATATTCTGGGGTCAAAGGTCAAATGTGAAAGTTTACCTGCAAGACTCTATAATGGTTGATAACTTTCCAACCCTGCATCTGTTTGTAACCAAACTTCATTGACACATTACGGCTATCGCCTTGTTTATATCCCTTGGGTAACCCTTATGAACAAGTTATTCCCTGTATTTCCTTTTATTTTAAAACGATGGAGGTGTTCTTGCAGTAACATTTGATTTCCCGTTTGATTGCAGAGGATATTGGCCTGTGTAAGGTGGCAGTACTCATGCTGTTCAGCCTGACCTCCAGGATCAAGAGCCCGTTGGGTCTGCTCCGGGACCTCGCTGAAGACGTCCACTCCCAGATCGGTGATATTGACCAGGTCAGTTGACCAATACGTATACAGTGGCGAAGCTTTGGTGGTAAAATATACTTCCCCCACCACCACCATTAAGGAAAATCAATGAAGAGTTTCAGATCTTTTCTTCAGTGTTTTGATATATGATGGGAGCATCGAAGTTCGCGCACATAACTTTTAATGCATGTTTATCATGATTCTCATACCAGTTTATTCAGAATACTTTGTATTACAATGAACATGTTTTCGTTTTGAGATTGCTCAATGTATTTGATCTATTTAGACCGGGTTTCGAAACCCCATATTTTAATTGGTTAAAAAAAGCGTCATCCAAGTTCGCGCACACATTTTTCCATTCATTTTTACATACTTTTTTGCAGCATAGTTTAAAGGCATTTTCAAGCACGCGCAAAGCCAATGCGAAAATCAACTGTGCAAACTAGAATGCTGCACGTACTTAGATGCCCTGACATACAGTCAACCCTGTGTATAGTGGACCACCAACCAAGGCCACTGTGCGAAGCTGATCGGTATGGACAGGTTTTATATTTCTCTGCAAGGGATCACTTTTGGTGTCCACTGTAGGCTGTTTGGCTGCTATAGACAGTTGACCACTAAGAGAGGTTTGACACTGCAATAAATACAGTTTGCACATTCAAAATTTCAGGCCTTGGGCAAATACAAATTCAGGCTTATTTGTACCATTTTGCACACAAACGAGGTATCAAGACGCGATTTTCAGGCTCTCAACTTGCAGGTCACTTGCATCCCTGTGTCTACAACGACCGCTTTTCGCCGGTCCCTTGAGCAGTCGTTATAGACCGGTTTTGACTGTTACTACAATGACAGAAAATGACATGTTTCCACCAGTTCGAAAACATTTCGTGACTTGCTAAAGTCCGTCCCTTAAAATTTACGATATCAGGGGTGTGTCCAAATGACGTCAAAGCAGGCAGAAGTTGCATTTGTCTTGTACTGAAAAATGTGAATTCCCACCCGCAATGACGTCACAAGCCTTTTGTGTAATTCGGACAGAATTCAGGCAAATTTGGGGGAGGGGTTCCCATTGTTGAGTGGTGTTTTTTTTTTCTATGTGAAAAATTACAAAAGTCAGTCTAAAAAATAAATTTTGCCCGCTTTTTACGTTGGGACCACACAAGATATCATATCTTGTGTGCAGTTATGTCAAGTTCTCATTTGCTTATGCTTACAGATAGCGGTATACGTATGCGTTTGACAATGTTTTCAGGATATTGCTGATAATATCCTTTTCTTTCACAGGATGTGGAAGTGGAGGACCGCACGCACTATGCGATTGTCAACTCCAAAACGGCTGCTCCAACAATTTTGGTAAGGTTTTTTACTCATTTATTAATAATACATGATTTACAGCTTGATAATAATATAAGTGACTTGTTTATTTGACCATTTTCTGAGGTATACAGAAATCTGTGCAATTTAACTTCCACAACAATTGCTCTTTGTGCAAATTTCAAACATATACTTTTTAGTATAACCATTTTAAAAAAATAACTTTGCCCTTGGCTATGACATTGCTAAGAAATGACAATTTCAAACAAACATGACATTTGAATAACTTCTCTTCATAGAGGGAATGATTTTGATCTAGTTGCCCAATTTCATTGTCTATTTTCATTGGATAACAGATATTAACATGGCTTTTGGTATGTGTGTTGCTATTGAAACAGTTGCTGTGGATCCAGCATGCTGACCATGTACTGGATGACACAGAGTGGCTGGTGACAAGACTAAAGGCTGAGATTCAAGCAGCTCAGATGGATGTTATAGGTACAACCAATTGATAGGACAATATTTGTAGATACATTCATTTGAAAATAAATCATGTTGCCCACTTTACCCATTGCCTTACGGAACATAGTGGGTCCTAATTATATCTCTTGGAATTACAAATCTAGTAGGGAACAGTAGGAGGTTTGTGATTAGCTACCATTTGGTCCAGTCGAGGGGCATGTGCCCCTCCGTAGCTATGCTACTTCCTTAGTTCCAGCTCAGACTGAACATGACGTCAAGATAATGTTGCGCCATTGTTTTTATCCAATCTTTTCATGCACATGCTTCTCAGATGCAGTCAACCAGCTGGCTACTCAGCGAGAGGACGCAGAGAAGACAATCTGTAACCAGCTTGGGATGTTAGTGACAGGCTACCATGAGTTAGTCCAGACTTCCATGCCGGCGGGGCCATGTACAGACCAACTGCTCAAGTCCCTCACCAAACTCTACACCATTCTTGCCTCCCTCTGTAAATTTGTAAGTAACCCTACAATATATGACCTTCTGCATTTGTCTTCAGGTTTCTGTTTGCAATCCTTTCTTTTGTCATCTCCATTTCATTCATTCATTCATTCATTCTCCATGTACTGTTTTTATTGTTGTATATTTCTGTGTATGCCCAATTTTTTCAGAAGTGACCATAATCAGTGCAAGATGTGAATTACAGTCCCAATATTGTTCTAACTCTAAACTAGCTGTTTTTTTTATAGCCCAATGTCTGTTCAAAACTAGCAAAAACAAAGAACAACAGAAACGCCAAATGCTGCACATTAATATTCACTGTTTATGCCAGTTGATAAGATTACGGATATTAATCATTTGTTTAAATTAGCTATTTGTTATATAACTATTTGATATTCTCCTGGTGATGCATATAATGGTGTGTTTATTGTTTTCCTTGCAGTATCTCGCCATGTATGCGCAGAAGTGTGGACAGATGTCACCCAGGTTTGAGAAGCTGGTAAAGCTATCTGGAACACATCTCACTCAGAATGTCTACGCCCTCATCACATATGTACAGGTATTTCCTTTTCAGTCTTTGCTCTTGTACTAATCTGTTCAGGCTGGTTCTTTGACGGTTAGGGAGCCAATGTTTCCATACAGTTTTGGGGTCATGATGTCAAAGTTCAAGGTCACAGGACTCATTATATATGTAGAGACAGTGATTTTCCGCGATCCCGGAAAACGCAAAATTGACCATGTGAAACGGAAAATGAGTTTTCAAACGGAACATCGCGGAAAACCTCTTTGACTGAAAACAAATTAAGAAAATTGTCCATGATAATCGCTTTGAAAAGTAGCGGAATTCAAATAAAAACGGGGCAATTGATATAATTTACTTTAAAGAGTGGTTATTTTCGAGAAATTCTCGGTTCTATGAAGTTCTATGTAAACGTAATTTTCACTTTTTCACATGTACAAAGTCTTTGGCAAAACAGAATTTCCGTTTTTCAGGCAGGTTGAAACGGAATTCCAGATTTTCTGAAATGGAAAATATATGTTTAAAATAGCTAGTAATTGTGATATGTCAAGATCTGGTTGATGGATTACCATAACAATTGAGTTTACAGAATTAATTCAATGCATGTTAATTTGGACTTGATATAAAAATCACGTTATAGCGGAGGCATCACTGCACGCAGTCGAAGACCATCTAGTTTTAATTACTGCATTGCTATGTTCCATGTAAAATCATATTTATTCCTAGTTCTCAATCATATTGTATATTTCATGTATTGTGAATGTCATGTACAATGTATACCATGATCTTCCATAATTAGATATGCACAGGATGCAGTAAAAATCTGTATCCAAGTAGAAACTAACTGCTTCATTGAACACAACATTGCTTTGCTTTGGCCAATCAAAACAGAAAAAAGGAACCCAGATGGCCCTAAAAAAGGGGGGAAGACACATCTTTGTAAATGAAATTTGCTCACAATATGCAAACCACGCGTAAACCACGCGTATTATACTTCACTTAAGATGTCAAAGTTTCTTGTAATGTTTGTTGTGTATTGTGAGTAAATTTCATTTACAAAAATGTGTCTTCCCCCCTTTTTTGGGCCATCTGGGTTCCTTTGTTCTGTTTTGCTTGGCTGGCAGCTCTGTAAAACCACCAAAGAAGAAGAGGGGGGGGGGGGGGGGGGGTAGAAGCATCCAGTACAAGAATATTTTGTATCCCCTATGGTTAGATTATAATCTCCCTGCCATGTTTCTTAATCCAACAGCAACTCCAGACAGAGAAACTGAGCAACATGCGAGCTGGGGGCAAAGCCACCAAGGACAAGGGGAAGGGGAAGAAGGGAGACAAGAAGGGCCCGGTGGTGGAGGAGGCGATGACGGTAGGCAAGGCCCGGACAGTGATGCGGGAGACGAGGCCCATCCCAAACCTCATCTTTGCCATCGAGCAGTACGAGGCTTCCCTCATCAAGCTCTCCAAGAGAACAAAGGTGCGTTTATTCGGGGGGAGGGGGGTGGGGATAATCTTGTGTGGCAAGTTATCTCTCTGTTTGTATGCTTCCGCGATAAAAGTGGCCATGGGCATTATGTTTAGGGTAGTATGTATGTACGTCGAGAACCGATTGACGGATTCCCACCAGACTTGGTACATATATGTATCTTGCAGAGCAAATGGACTGATTAGATTTGGGGTCAAAGGTCACATGGCTCATTATATGTGCCCGGCTATAAGCAAAACTCTGCACTCGTCGGTAAAAATCAAAATGGAGATTTTCATACCATTAGAAAGGCCTCATCACAAGCTTTCATTTGATGCTTTGTTCTAACAAATTGGTCAATAATTGGCGAAGATATGATTGTTTCCATTTTACAATCATAAGTCTTTTACACACATTATGTGAACTTAAAATGCCCATTTCTTCAAATCATGAATTACCGACATAGCCAGTCACATATATATTTGAGGGATTACCATAAAACTTTGTACACATATGTATCATCTTGAGGTGCTAATGAACTGAATAGATTTGAGGATCATGAGGTCAAAGGTCACAGGGCTCATTATATATGCAAGATTAGCTTGTAATTCTAATATCTGGAGAATTGTTTAACAGATTACATCAAACTTTGTTCCTGTGTGTATCTTACGGACCCAATGGACTCGAGATGTTGGGTCTTGAGGTCAGGTCACAGAACTCGTATATGCGAACAAATATCTTGGAATTGTCACACAAGAACCTGTCAATACATTGCCATGAAATTTGTTACCCTTATGTATCTTGATGTGCCAATGAACTACTGTCTTTGCCGGTGTATTGACCGCGCTTTATTCCCGACGGAAGAACCCATGAAAAGGGGGATGCATCCTATACACGAAGTTACAGAAATTTTTGATAAAAATGCCCACCAAGGACAATTCAGCATGGAACATTAAGCATGGGACTGTACCAAACGCTAGAAGACGAACAAAGATAAATTGCAAACAATGAATCAAAACGGAGATGAAAAAAACTTGATAATTATTCCTTCTTACAAGTTCAAATTTTATTGAAAATACCCTTGAAACACTTAATCCTAAGCTAATGTATTTTTATGGATTAAAAAGTGTGATCGTAACTTGCGAGTAGAGAGAAAATATGTGCGTGGGCGCGTGACAGATTGAACCTTGACTGAAATTAAACATCATATCCACTCCCTATCGCTATTGCTAATTTAAGTCAAGCTTTCGCCCCGCACATTTTCTCCCCACTCGCAAGTTACGATTGCAATTTTTAATCTCCAAAACTAGCTTAGAATTGAGTGTGTTCAAGGATAGATTCAACAAAATTTGAACTTCTAAGAAGGAATAGTAAAACTGTTTTTATTAATTTTTTGGACATCATTTTTGTTTGTCCTCTAGCGTTTAATGCAGTCCCATGTATAGTGTTCCAGGTTGTACTCGTGGCAAGTTCAACGGAGAATTAAAGTATATTTCATGGGCAAAAAAATCTCTGATAAGGATGGTTATACTTTATATTCTCTGCACATTTTGACCATCTAAACAAAATCAGGAAATATACTATCATTTTTTTTTGTTTTTTGAAAACCCCAAAGTTTGGTGGGGGGTAGTATTAACACGGGGGCGGCAGAGCTGGCATATAGTACGGATTTTCCGATTTTTGGATGTAAATATGGTAAGTATGATGGGGGCATCAAACTTCGCGCAGTTAACTTTTAACACATCATTTCGACAAGAAATATACTGATTTGTATAATGATTCTAATACCAATTTATTCAGAATATTTTGTAGTATAATAAACATGTTTTGGTTTTTATATCACTCAATTTAAATAACTTATTTCGGCCTCTTTTTGAAACCCTTCCATTTTTATTGACAAAAAAAAAGGGGATGGAACTTCGCGCAGCAGTATTCCCATTCATTTGTACGCGCATTTAAAAGGCCATTGTAGCTGTCTTCACTGTCATTTTTGAGGCATTGTCATGCGCGCACAAGATAAAGAGGGATCGAACTTAGCGCATTTGTATGCATACGTAATGGTGTGGAGCTGTATGCAGCTGGCAAGTTAGCTGCGCAAAACTAACTGCGCCAAGTTGTATGCCGCGCGAAGTTAGATGCCCTGACCATACAATTTGTAAGAAATAAATATGGGGGGGGGCGTTTTTTTATTTATTTATTTATTTTTTAGTAACGGTCCGAAAATGAACCCTGATAAACTATTTCTAAAGATACATGATACATATTTAAAATATAAAATAAATCAAACAAATGCTGATGTGATCAACAGAACCAACTTTAATATGAACGCGCTCATGAAGAGTATTTTTGCTGCGCGATTTGGCTTCGCAATAAATATGAATTTTTAGGATAGCCAGTATGATTAGATTTTTTTCTAAGAGGTTGGCAGCTCTGCACCAATGCATATTTAGTGGCATGCTCATTCATTATGTGTGTTTTGCACTAATACAAATCATAGAAAATATAACGTTTCTCAACATATATTTGCCGCCCGAAAAAATACTGATTTCCTCAGCAAAATACTGAATTTTGGGTGTGAGAATACTGAAATGCTCAAATGGAACTTGGCAGCTCTGGGGCGGGTAATACACCAACAAATACGCTAGTTTGATTGTGCAGTCAAAGGTACAAAATAACTTGTATTCACAATATCCGAAGAACTTGTTGACTCATTACAATTAATCTTGAATAAAGAAAATTGATTCAGTGTAAGTCAAGTTTAGTGGAGGCATCACATCTACTGTAGTTTATTTCTGCATCTTTGATTTAGACTATTTTTAAGATTTAGATAATAATACATTTTCTGTCTATCTATATGGCCTGTATAATCTATCCTATTGCAGAGTAGTTTGTCTATGTGACACAGGTCAATATGTTCACAATCATATGTTGAGGGATTTGTGCATCAACACATATTATTACCAGCCAACATAATGTTTCAACCCCAATCCCCCCTCCCCCACTATCTTTATTCATTAACATTCAAATGTGTCTGTTTGGAACTCATTTTTCTATCCCCCAAAGTCTTTACAGTTAAATTTATGAGCATGATTCAAGCTGAGCTTACTTCGGGATTTCTTCATCAACACAGCTTAATTCCCCTTCTTATCCCCTTCCAGAGGAGAGTCTTTAGTTATGTACCTTAATTAGCACAGACCCACTGGCCCAGGGCTTCTACAAATTAGCTTCAGGCCTCCAAATTTCATCGATGTTAAATTCCAACGAGCCGATTCGGCAACCAAATATTGCAAAATTTGTAATGTTTTTCTTTGTTTGGGGCCACCAGATTCAGGTTTGCGCCACTAGAATTTGAAAAATATTGTTTTGACTTTCCTGACTGGGCCATAAGGGAGACAAGTTAATTAATAGCATTACATTATGTCTCATTCTCCCTTCCACAGGTTGATCTGTTGGCAGGTTTTAAGCTGAGTACGTCCAGAGATTTCCGCATCAATACAGCAGTAGTGCAGGCCAACATGGCTGAACAGGCCTCAGATTCAGATGAGGTACAGTTCCATTGACTATACAAATATTAGTCCTGTATATTTTACCCATTTATAACTACGTTAGGGCTTTTTCACCAAAAGGATTCGGCAAATTCTGAAAATAGCTAGCCTTAATAGTGACAAATCAACTCCATTTGCAACAATTGAACAGAACCTTGTGTCCAATATCCTGTTAGTAGACAGGAAATCCCAAACCCTGAAAAAAATTGCCTTTTTTCCTTACCGAATCTTACAATCCGTAACAGTAGTATAAGGGAGCAATCTCATAAACACTTGTACATGTTTATTTACTTAAAGCATTGTTACCTGTATCTATGTACAAGTACATTTCTTGTTTGTTGCCTGGCGATGTAAAGAGAGCATCGAAAGAAGTAATGGAAAGTGCAATACACTAAACAGAGAATAACAGTTGTATGGTATGCTCTCAGACAGACAACAAAAGCAGCACTGTACCTCGCCACCTGAAAATGGTGATAATGAGGGATAAGAAATTGTTTGATGTTAAAGGGCAATGAAACTATGGCTTTCGGCTATTATTATCGTTTAGAGGGTGAACAGACATTTTATTTGATACATAACTTGGCAATTTTGGCCTCCTGGATCCCATGAAATCCTTACGTGAACATACCCACATTTTACTAATTCTTACGGCGGCAAAAGGTGATGGGAGCGGCCATGTTTTTGTAATTGCCCGACATGCTTTGCAAACTATGACGAGTGCGCTACGGGGCGAACAAAAAGCTTTTCACTGATTTACAGACTCGTCAAAGCATCTACAAGTATTCAGACAATGGTTTCTATACGTGCTATAGAAATGCATTAGTGCATATCACTGACGGCCTCCAGTGTTCGCATGAATAGTGGTAAACCCGATAGAGTTTTCACATATTTCTCCCAAAGCAGAAATCTGAGTATAATAAAAATGCATATTACGATATATCAAGTAGGATAAACTCTATTCTTGAGTTGCATTGCCCTTTAACTGAGCGAATGTGCTTGAACAAAGTAATCATCAATTCTGTTTGTTTGTTTTTGTTTGTTTTTTATAGGAGATGTCAGATGTAGAAATGGACCAGCCTAATGGAGTAGGAGGAGGAGGAGATGCAGGACTAGGAGGGGAGTGGGAGGAGATGGAGGCTGATGAGGAGGAGGAGACTCAAGTGATGGAGGAGGAGGAGGAAGAGCCTGGTGCAAAGAGGAAGAAAACAATGAGCAGAAATAAAGCAAAGTGAAAGAAGAAAGAAAAGTGGGGAGAATGCAGGCTATCCCATTACTTTTGGAAGAAAAAGTGCTCCGACTGGAAAAACTGAAGAAGATGATCTGTAGAAATCAGTGATGTAAAGTGACTGGAAAAGGCGGATAGAAAGATGGAAGAATAAATGATATCCATTCTTTTTGGACAAATTTCTTTGGTAAGAGAAAGATGATGAGGAAGAAATGAGCCTATGCAATTTGAAAACATGATAGAAAGAAACAAATATTCCTAGGAATGAATGGGAATGAAGAAGGGATTGAAAGTAGAATGAAGGATACCCATACATTATGAATCTTACGAAATAGGAAGGTGGTGAGAAGAAATTGAGCCATTTGGGTTTGAGTCTTTGAGAACAACTGATGCCCATGCATTTTAGAATGTATTTGACAGAAAAGGTGCCCTGCAGAAGTTAGTTCTGTGTGGTCATGTGACCCAAACAAAACCAAAGATGTAGATGAATTCTTTTGTACCATATATTTCAACTCTATAAGAAAAAGTCCAGCAGCCTATTCAGTAAAAACCTGAATGGTTCATTTATCAAAAGAGACAGAAGTTACTATGAAAAAGACTACAATATATTCTGCTGTTGCCTGCCATGGCAATTGTTTTTTACTATTTCACATTATAAAGAAAAAAATACTGGTTGTGTATGTGATCAGTTTGGACCTTTGTTGTTCACATCTAATGAAATGTCTTTATGTATGAATGTGATGATGAAGGAAAAATTCTGCCCCTCTTTAATAGAGGATCCATACTCCAAAGATACTTACATCATTCAGTGTAACTTTGTATAATGTATCAATAACATATTTATACATGTATCTTAAAATGGTTTAATTGTTTGGAAATGCATGAGGCTTTGTGTACAGTTGTATATGATGACACACGCAGTACCCCGGGGTACCGTTGTACCCCGGTATCCCGCGTTGTGTAGCGCCATCTTGTGTCCACCCGAAGTACAGCTATTGCGTTGTGCATGCAGTGCAGCGCGCGCTTGTATGCACGCTATACCCAGGGTACAGCCCTAAAAAATAAATAAATAATTAAACAAAATGGCGGATTTTCGTTTCGTACCATTTATGTCATCATATGCTGAAGATGACTTTTGTTTAATTCTGTGGAATCTTCATTCTAACTCACAAGTTAAGACTTTTTATAGATTTTTCAAAAATACAGATTTTAACAAACAACTCATACAAGATTAAGATGAACTTATGATCAAATATCATTAAACAATGTATCATTCCTTTTTTCAAAAATAATATTTATTTCAACCGAGTGGCTAGAATTATATGAGGATATAAGCAATTTAAAATATTATTCCAAATGTGTTTTCCTGTCACTTAAAGGGGTAGTACAGTTTTGGTAAGGCTGAGCTTACAAACGAATAGTTATAACTCCACCATGCTCGAAAGGTTTAGAAAAGTACAAACGACTAAGTAAAAAGCATGTCATCATTCAAAAAGAGCCATTGAAACACAAGAGTGCGCCTTCTAAAAAAGCATTGGTTTCAACCATTTTTCATACAAAATTATGCATGTGATGTTTTGTTGAAATAATGATAATAAAGATCATCAACAACTAATTAAAAACCTCTTTTGAAAAAGTGTTAAGCATTTAAAAAATTTAAACAAAAAATCATCAAATAAATCTGGGCCCCAGATTTATTCCGATCGGATATATTTATTGATATTTCAGTTGTTTGTGAACCGAATTTTATCTAATAAAGTTTATTTTGCCATTAAAATTGTATGCTTTTGCAAATTTTACACTCTGTGTTTCATTATCTCACAAAAATTATTTTGTGCATACCAAAACTGAACTACCCCTTTAAGTTCTTTTTATTGATTCATCATTCAAAGAATGTCTTCACTTCTTAATCACATTTTGTACATTTATAAATTGCATATAATAAACATTTACCTTTATTATACAATATTTCAAATGAAATCATCTATATTTGCATGTTTGTTAGTGTTGAGGGACATAAGACGTATATACCAATTCACTATCATATTCAGTCTTTGCCTGTTCCTGATGCAATCCAATACTTGGAATTTACCGTGCATACATTAGTTGTTGCTCTGTCGAGCAAACCTCTGGCAAGTTTCAGGTTGTACATCCTTTGTTAGTATAATATGCATGAACTCTGAATATGTTAGCCAACTAGTTTCATTCTGAATATTGCAATGATGGTGTTGATAATGGCTATGGGCCTATGGGACCCTGGGGCCCGTTTCATGAAAGGGTCTTATGTTAAGACCGTCTTAACTGTCACATGACTGACTGATCTGTGGGCATACGGATGGCGTGTGTTCCGATCACAAAGGACAGTTAAGACCGTCTTAACTGTCACATGACTGTGACTGATCTATGGGCATACGGATGGCGTTGTGTTCCGATCACAAAGGACAGTTAAGACGGTCTTAACTGTCACATGACTGACTGATCTATGGGCATACGGATGGCGTGTGTTCCGATCACAAAGGACAGTTAAGACGGTCTTAACTGTCACATGACTGACTGATCTGTGGGCATACGGATGGCGTTTGTTCCGATCACAAAGGACAGTTAAGACGGTCTTAACTATCACATGACTGACTGATCTGTGGGCATGCGGATGGCGTTTGTTCCGATCACAAAGGTCAGTTAAGACGGTCTTAACTGTCACATGACTGTGACTGATCTGTGGGCATACGGATGGCGCGTGTTCCGATCACAAAGGACAGTTAAGACGGTCTTAACATAAGACCCTTTCATAACACGGGGCCCTGGGGAACTAAATGTGTGTTACATGTCTGAAAATCATTCGTGAATCGGCTGAAATTTGCAAATCAAATGATGGTTTACAGTCCAACCTATCTATAGTGACCACCAAAGGGAATCATTAGTATTCAGTAGCCACGATATGAAGGTTGGCTGATATAGACAGGTTTCACTTTGTCATATGACATTTTAAAATTACTGTGGAAAAAAAACCTTTTGTAAAATTACTGAACAGGGTTAAATTGAACGTGTGGCACTCTATCATAGGCATTTAAAACCATGATTTGCTTCCCCAACATATGTTTACCTTTGATTATGTTCTCTACACTTAAAAACAGAATTTCATGCAAATACGACCAACATTGGCCCTTTATGCAAGGGATGAGCATAACTCGCTGTACAAGCTAATCCCATTCATCGCGTACAGCATGGAGCCTGACATTGATCATTAGGTAATTCTATCGCTAGACGAATACCGCTCCTGGAGGGCTGAGGAGCGGTAGTGATTTTTGAGCACTCATGTCTGCCAACTGAGATATGAGCAGAGCAGAGAGGGCAGGAACCAGGGCAGTTAATCTCTCTGGGCCTTGAGGGAAGTAAACACAGCATGGGATTGTTGACAGTAGTAATAAACTGATAAGAATGTGGTGATACGGAAACAAAAATGATAAAATTGATCACCACGATGGTGGAAGACAAGCTAATGGGACAATCACGTCATGGTTTTTGAAACTCGGATCGCTCTAAAAAGGCTCACGTTTTGCCTTGTGTTTGTGCACAAAACCTGCAAGCTGCGAGAGCTAACAAAAAGAGGCCAAGCTTGTCTGTTCGGGTTTGACGTAGCATTTCAGCGCAAGCAGTTCAAAATCCGGGTTTCAAAAAATATATTGGCAGCCTCCACGCTATACGCGATGAATGCGATTAGCCCATACAGCGAGTGACTTTGAATGATATCCTTTGTTCAGTGGGCAAACATTGGACATATTTGCTTGAAATTATGTTTTAATGTGTAGAGAACTTAAAGGTAAATAGATGATGGGGAAACTTTCCCTTTAAATCACCTTTGTGAAGTGAGATAAGAAATAAGATTTTTCAAAAACATGCTAATTTCATATGCAATATGACTACAATTCAAAATCCTTTTTGGAGCACTTCATTCAATCATATATATCTCCATATATCTCCATTCTATTGGTACCATCAGAAATATATACTTCGCACAAAAAGTTCCGCAATCGAGGTTTGCGCATTAATAAATTTTCTATTACGCTATTACCATTCATAAATTTGGTATCATTGGATAGCGTGAATTCTCCCCTTGATATTGATATAACATTTGCTATGAATATTTTATCATCGAATGTGCATTGCATCCAAATGTAGGGCAAAGTCAAAAGTGAAATGTTGCAAAATGCACTGATTTTGTCAACAGTGTGCCTTCCTTGGCTTGAATGGGGGTGAGGTGGTCATGCATTCAAGCCACGTTTTAATCTTCAAACAAAAGGAAGGCACACTTGACAAAATCAGTGCATTTTGCAACATTTCATTTTTTACTTTGCCCTACATTCGGATGTAATGCACATTCCATGATAAAATATCCATAGCAAATGTTATATCAATGTAAAGAGGAGGATTCACGCTTTCCAATGATACCAAAGTTATGAATTGTAATAAGGTAATAGGCATTTAATCCACGTTTTAATCTTCAAACAAAAGGAAGGCCCTTTGTTGACAAAATTAGTGCATTTTGCAACATTTCACTTTTGACTTTGCGCTACATTTGGATGCAATGCACATTCCTTTTTGTGCGAAGTATATAACCAAGTGATCTTGGTTGAATTTGAAGTAAATGGATCACTTTGAATCGTGCAATTGCTGTGTAATGCACAATTTATGCTATACATATACATGTATAAATATACATGTAACAAGTTTCTGCCTTAAGCATTTTAGATAGAGAAAAGTTACACTACAAATAAACATATACCAGTGTACTTTTTGAGTTGTAAGAAAAATTTCATTTCATTTCGAAAGAAGTTCCACAAACATAAATTATTTCCACACAAACAGATACAAAGGTGTTACAAACGCACACTCAAAATTATATGTTTATATATATAGGCGAGGGAAATAAAGAAATACATACATGTATCAATAGTAAGTTAAACCAACATAAAGTCGGTTTAAGCAGAGAATTAACTTAGACTGAAATAAACTGTAAAACGACACACTATAGTTTCTTAATTTTAAAAAATTTGTTCAAATATGACAAATTTGGAGTCACATAATTCTGTGTGCAAAGGAAGCAGACGTGGGTCTGATGTGACAATTTTCCAGCAACTCAAACATGCACTGAACATTCAGTGTATTATCTCACATGGGTGCGAAAGGGCAAAACTAGCATAAACTTTGTTATAGTTTGTCACATTATTACTCTGTGCATACAAGACAAAACTTTGGGATAATGATTTCTACAAAATGTTAAAGGGGAATTAACCCTTATCCTTTTGACTTACTGGATGTGATGAGAGCATAACTACTATCATTGCTAGTCACTTATTTCCTCATGAATATTCCTGATTACAACAATAATTAATATTTTATGGACCACTGTCGTCTGCTTTCAATGCCAATAGGAGGCGGCCATTTCTTCAACTACTCGCGGTGAAATGACGTGGCAGGCGGAGAACACAATAGCATTATCGTAACCCGCTATTGTGTTCTCCGCCTGACACGTCATTTCACCGCGAGAAGTTGAAGAAATGGCCGCCCCCTGTTGGCATTGAAAGCAGACGACAGTGGGCCATAAAATATTGATTATTTTCATTATTGGGAATATTCATGAGGAAATAAGTGACTAGAAATTACAAGAGTTATGCTCTCATCACATCCAGTAAGTCAAAAGGATAAGGGTTAATTCCCCTTTAACAATAAGTTGTCTGATTAAAACAGACTGCTCTACATCAGTTGAAACACTTTACACTATGGTCAAAAATAACCTGAGGAGTGCCAATATGGCATAGATATTGTGTAGTTTCCAGTACAGTGGAACCTCGTTATAAAGAGCTCTGATATAACAAAACCCTCTTATAACGAGGTAATTTTTTGCTGGTCCCAGCTCCTTATATTCTTTGTTTTTTTACCCTGATAATAACAAGGTAATAAGGTAATTTTCATGGTCCCAAGGATCTCGTTATAAAGAGGTTCCACTGTATTTCAGACCAAGAGAGTTGGTCTACAGTATCACTTTTCACCAAGTCGAGACATGTCTTCAATAAAACATTTTTTGTTGACAAAATGCAATTAAGACCAGTTATGAATACTTCAAAAGTAAGGCTAAAAACGGTTTTGTATCCCCTACCCCCCACCCCCGACATAGAATCCTTGGAACGCTGCTGGGTTGGTCGCTTCGCTCCCTTGCCGAAAATGGTCAAAATTATGCATCATTCCCTTCCCCCCCCCCCCCCCCCCAATGGCGAGAAGATATCGACACCTATGAAAATTGAAAATATCTAAAATGTACAGAAATTTACATAGTGCATTTTGCAACAAAAAACAACAGGATGCAACGTTCTAACCATTGTATTTGAGTATTCAAATATTGTAAACAATTTTGCACTTGGTTAATAGCAAATTTTGTTTTTTTACTGTAATTAATATGCATGATATTATGGATAGAATACATATTTTACATTCAATATTAAACATATACTGTAGAAAATGGCAATAAAATGCTCACATTAGATATATCTAGCAATTACAGAAAATGCATATTTAGAAATGGATGTGTTCAAGAAAATGTAAAGCAAGCCTCATTTACTTTCACACAAAAATGCCCTTCAAATCCCATAATATCATGGTAACAAGCTACCATTAAAGGGATAGTTGAGTTTTGGTAAAGAGAGTACAGTTTTGGTCAAACTGAATTTTAGTAACCAAAACCTGCACCATAACATTACAAACTAATAATTATAACTCCACCATCCCCGAAAGAAATGAAAAAAATACAAACGGCTAAGTAAAAAGCCTGTTATCATTAAAAAAAGAGCCATTCAAACTCAAGAGGGAGCATTCTGAAAACTCATTGGTTTCAACAATTTAAAATTAAAAAAATATTGGGCATGTGATGTTTTGTTGAAAAAGTGATTAGATAGAGAGATAATCAACAACTATTTAAAAACCTCTTTTGTAAATTTTTGAAAAGAGGAAGCATTTTTTATTTTTTTGTAACGGCTGGTTCAAAATTATTGAATACTTGTGGGGCCCCACACTTATTACAAATTGTTATGTTTATGGATATTTCAGCCATTTCTGAACCGATTTTGATCAAATAAAGTTTATTTTATTATTAAAATTGTATGCTCTTTCAACTTTGACACTCAGTTTTTCATTATCTCACAACAAATTATTTTGTGTAGCGCCCTCTATACCAAAACTGAACTATCCCTTTAAAGCCAGCTTTGGAAAAGTTACAGAAAAGCATCTTTATTTTCCTAACTAATTGATCAATATTGTTGAAATAGTATGAAAAAGGGCCATAGCTTTTGCACGCATCGAACATGCGGTTGAATTAAAGCGTAGGTGCTAGACTTTTTTTTTTTGAACATTTTATTGCTCGATAATACACGTGTCAATTTCAAGGCGGTTTTTGTTCAAATCTTTGCATTAACAGATATATTCTTTCATATAGTAGGTGATAAAAGCGTATATTTCATGTTTTGTGTGTGGGGCGTTTTCCAATACTTTTATTTAGCTTTAAAGTGACCCCAACATCAAAATTGCACAAAGTTTGAACATGAGACTGACCATGAGCATGCAACTCCCGCCTGCAATGCAATATTCCTCATAATTTTCTTGGTTACTGTGCAATGCTAATTAGCCCCAAAACCTCCGACCCGGATATCAGTCGTCATCGCTGAAACCCAACGACGATACGTCGTCCAAATCGTCAAGATCTACTCGAAGCCGATCACCGTTATCGTCATCGTCGGATTCTTCCGAGACTTCGCTGATGGCATCTGAAACAACAAAAAGATCAACATCAATATAAATCAAATAAAACAAAAATCATTTATCTTTGAATGATATTCGGAGATGAACATGGACAAGGATTCAATCTATACCGTGCATGTTATAGTTCGAAAAGAGATTTATTAGGCACTGACATAGTATTAATTTATACAATGCGTTTACAGATACATGTGGTGTTTCTGCACTATATGATGGTTATCATGTGGACCAAGTTTAGTAAATTGCTCAAAAACATTTTTGCGCGGGGTGTAACTTTTAGTGTAATAGTTCGCTCCATGATGTTATATTAAAATGGCATTTGGAGGCAAAATGTGTAGTTACCATGGAAACGCCCCATCCGACAAAGCATAAGATTTATGTCTTTCATATTGGCACCTCACTGAAGAACATTAAGTTTCATTTGAATCGGTCAAAACTGTTGAAATAGTTTGCTAAACAAAGTTTCTATTATACAGTATAACTTATGCCATTTAAATATAATATTAAAATGCATATTTTGGGCGCAAAATTGTGGTTACCATGGCAACGCTTTGTCCGATATACATGTAGCATTTGTATGTCCTCACCTGAAGACATTATGTTAACCCAGTTTCAATAAAATATATCAAAACTGTGGAAGAAGTTCGCTCTGTTTTTGCAACGGACCGACCGCCCGACCGACCTTATTTCGCTGATTCCTGTATCCTTTTCAAACTTTGTTTGGCGAGGGTATAAAAAGGTAGGCGAAAATAACAATTTGAAAGAATAATGACACTACGATTTTGACAACATGAATAAAATGTTAGTATACAAAAAAATAACAATTAATGTTCATATTATTGTCAAGTTTATTATTTTCATTCAAACCCGGTTTTAACCCGTGATTTTGTTAATTGTATCGGGGTAATTTTGAATGAATATATCTGATTTAAATGAACAATATTTAAAATATTATCAAATTTATCCTGCGTAGGGTGTAGATGATGGTCCGAACGTTCATAACTAGGCTTTTTGTGTGTACTACAACAACACTGAGCCAGTGTTTAGTTCGCACCCTGCGCTTCTGAACTAGGCGTTTGCAAGATGGTATCGCGCATCAATTATGGCCAGATCAAATTTACATGAACACTTGTATGAATTACCCATATCATGAGTTGCTTGGAGCAGCCGCTTTGCTGATCCGATCACACTTCGAACCTTCACCTTCTTTGTCTCAGTACCTGCGGATTTAACATTAGAAAAGTATCGGAATTAAATTCAAGTAGGGTTGGCCAAGAATCAGACCATATCAAATAATATGCTATAATATATAAATGTTCCCTTTCTGGTAAATATATAAAACAACAGTGAAATGTGGCTATGCAGAGCATTTGGAAAGGAGTAGAATTATTACCAACACTGATATCGCATGGCAAAGAATTGGGGGACGACGACGACGACATCATCATCATCATCATCATCATCATCATCATCATCATCATCATCATCATCATCATATATTAAACATATCTCACCTCCTTGTTCGTCTCCTGTATTGTGCAGTTCAACGATGTCCCTGCCTTCTACCAGGGCTCCATTGGTATTCTTCAACATGGACCCTTCCAGACCCGCTCCTGTGTTAGGTTTTAGGATCAGCTCGAACCGCCTTATGTTCTTCACCCACCGCGCATATCTCTGGAACGACTTGTCCCCGCCACCATGGCTGCTGCCTTGTTTGGTGGGCGACGCGGAGAGTTTGGGTAGCTTCTTCAGCGTCTTCTCGTACCTGTCTTCGTAGATGTTGTCCGGCAGCCCGAACTTAACACTGTCACGCTGCAACCGGTCTGTTTCGACGCTCTTCCACGAGACGTACTGACGGGAGAACCGCTTTACCTGCTCCTCGTCGAAGCGATCGCGGATCCGTTTGAGCTCCTGGTACTGTCGCGCCACGCTCTCCTGCTTGTGCCGCACATTGTCCTTCGCTCGCCTCATCCGCTCGTCAGATACCGCTACCTGTACGTTTTCCACCTTCTTCAGGAACTGTGTCTGACGCTTCAACTTGGACTGGCGGTTGTTGTACACGCCACTGTAGAACTTCTGGCGCGCCAGCGTCTTCTTCGTGATAACGATCGGCCGACGTTTCACTGGCGTTTTCCGCGCGAGAACGCTGCTTTTATTTGACGACCCAGTCGATGACGTCGACCCACTGGCGTTAGTGGTGCTCGTTTTCCACGTAACGTCCGTGTCACTTGATTTTGATGTCGCGTTAGTGTTGTGCGATTTCAACGTCGCGTTGGTACTGCGTGATTTCGACGTCGCGTTGGTACTGCGTGATTTTGAGGTTGCGTCAGTTTGTCTAGTGTACGCCGTCGCTGCGCTAATCTCGCTCCTTTTGCCATCCTCGTCATTGGTGACGAATTCGCCCGTGGAGGAGAAGTGTCCCGTTTTTGTTTGCCGACGCACAAGCGATGGTTTCTTCAAGGTCAAGTCGGACCTCGTCCTCGGGTTGATTCTGTAGTTGACAGTGGAACTCATTCTCGTATTGGATGTCCTGGGAGGGGTATAGTTTGCGGTCAGAGCCGAGTTCGAGACACCGGGGTCACTGATTGTCTTATTGACTAACGTTCTCCTTTTGGAAGGGTTAGTTTCTGTTGGTGGGTATGTTTTCGGTGCAGAGGCTACCGAGTTGAGATCGGCACTTGCTTTCAAATTGTGGAGTTGACTCGACGTCAATTTATTGGAAAGTTTGTGTGCGTCACTCGCCTTTTCGACAGCAGTCAACGTCGTTTCCGTTTTTCGCTCAGTATCCTCAACCCCCTTTTCCACCGTACTTCGAAAACTTTCTTTTTCATGTCTGTTCTTTTTATTATTCTCGTGTAGCGTGGTTGGAGGATTTAGTGTCACATTACTTTGGTTGGACTCGACTACAGTTCTCCTGGTTTCTACCTTCTTTTTCACATTTGGGTCAGAAACCTTGTTCCCATTAGATGTGATAAGTTCTTTATTTTGATTCGAAGTCGTATGGCTATTTGTGTCGCTCATATCTGCAGTTGTTGTAGTTGTTGTTTTCTGTGCATCCTTCCCAGACTGTTGATCGATACACCTGTCGTCTGACGTCACTTTCCTATTATCAAATATAGGAACATTCATTATTAGGATATCATTGCATTTGACAAAAATTGTCACGAGGGACACCACCACTCCAAAATAAGTTTCTAATAAATCAAAGAAAACAGTTTTAGGAGTACAGTCCACCCGAGTCCACCAACAAGTTCAGGAATATAGGTTTCCAGAAAAAAAAACATTGTCATTTGAAAATTCCTCATTCTAATTCATGTACTCATGGATGTGCACCATCGATATAAAAATACTGGATATAGCAACAGCGCCCTCTTCATGAAGCCAGCGACAGTGTGCAAAGTGCTCTCAATACAAAGGTCTTCGATTCACTCGAGTGAAGCGATTTACGCTAGTGAATGGGGCACCTTTTGTATTGGGTGCACTTTTAGATATTTGCGGCGGCTTCAACGTCGCGCATTCGGCATTGTGTAGCGTGCTATATCCAGTATGTATATCGATGATGTGCACAAGAAGTGAACTAGTCTGTTCTAAAGACCCATGAATGTTGGTTCGAAGTGGTTAGAACTATCAAGTTTGAATAACACTTTTTGGAGACAGTTAATGGTGGTATAGATTACAAAAAGTAATCACTTTTGTATATCAAAGGATTATTTTGGGGTGTTGGTTCCTTTGTAATCTACTGTCATACTATTGTTATCCCACATCAAGAACACTACTTCCCTATTAGAAGTTGGGGCAATTGTAGGGCGTGAGGGACAATCATCATGATTGTGATTTGCTCGTATCGTAGGCTTGTACCATATACTATACATTTGGTACGTAGTCGATTCAAATTTTTGCTAATAAGGAATTGCTATTTTTTGTATTAATAATTCCTTATTTTGCTAATAAGGAATTGGTGGCTCCAGTTGAGGTATTGAGTCTCGAATTTTATTGCATAACTGTATCTGGTATATTCGCTATGAATGTGGGGGTTAAATCTTCATTAAATTACGCTGTATACCATGCATGTTAATGTATGTTTAATACAAACAAAATTATTTTAATTTCACAAAATAGGATAATTGTAAGATAAAGGAGAACGCATTGCGAAAGATTGTAATAGAGGTTGGCAATAGATATCGCCACTGATATAAACTGATAAACTATGGTTTGCGCCGCTCTCAAATTAAATGTTGCCTGCTGGTACGGAAAAGAATGAATAAATACATATATTAACTTACCCTTGCTCATTGGGTTGTGTAATTTCCGCCGTCGTAGCCGCCGTCGTTGACGTGGTTTCGTCAGCATATTTTGACATCGAAGACAAGGTCGATTTCTTCTTCGTTTTCCCGTTCTTGGGTTTCACCTTGGGCGAGTTGACTTGAGATGTTGGTTCGGAGACTGCAACAAAAATGAATTAATGAATGAATGAATGGGCCACCCTGTATACTGCAGATGAACATGAGCTAGAGATGTTTTTAATTTGTTTGCATAATAAGTAAATAAACTATAAAGTATAGATGTATGCATATATTATTTAGTCTCATGATACCGTGTATTAATTATGAGTAAATAAACCATTGAATACAGATGAATGATTAATATGAGTCTTATAGGACCGTGCTTTAATAATTAGTAAATAAAAGTATAAAGTATAGGCCTAGATGAATTAATAAAACAAAGTTTTATGGGACTGTGCTTCAATTATTAGTAAATAAACTTATAATGTTCTATAATGAGGTTCAATAAATTCGAGACCATGTTTACCTCGCGTGACAAGCGAGTTTATCTTGGGCAAGCGGGGTGAGATACAGTGCTTCGTCGGTTGGGCATCCTCCTCATTACCATGGTTTCCAGAGGGGTGTGACTTCGTGGAGGGGGCGGAACTGACGGACCGACCAGGACCTAGGAACAAAAGTGGGGGTGTCAAATTCATGTACATGTTAATGTAGCTGAGATGAAATGTTTGGGTTAATGGCGGCTGTCACCATGTATTGAAATGTAGATGCAAACGTGGTTAAAGTGGGAGCAGTTTTGGTTACCATAACCCTAACCAAACCTGCACAATAACATTAGAAACTAATAGTTATAACTCCACCATGCTCGAAATGTATACAACATTACAAACGACTGAGCAAATAGCATGTTATCATTCAAAAAGAGCCATTAAAACACAAGAGGGCGCTCTCTAAAAAAGCATTGATTTCAACTATTTTTTCATACAAAATTATGCATGTGATGTTTTGTTGAAAAAAATGATTAAATAGAGAGATCATCAACAACTATTTAAAAACCTCATTTGAAAATTTGTGAAAAAGTGTAAGCATTTTTTAAATAAAAATAAAAAATCATCGAATAAATCTAGGCCCCAGATTTATTCTCACAACAAAATTATTTCGTGCAGCGCCCTCTATACCAAAACTGAACTACCCAGGGCTTTAATGCCTAGTATTTACGTTATTTGGCACGTGATTGGCTCTTTGAAGGGGGTGGAGCTAACTGACCGTCGACCGGCGCAAAGTGAACTACACGCGGTAATTTATTTCATGGTTGTTTAATAAATGTATGAATTCACTTGGGGGGGGGGGGGCAGATATTTTGTATGGGGGCAAATTTACATAATGCGCTTTTTCAGCTGTCCATACATGTTTGGCGATATGTATGCAATACATTCATGTACTAAGCTATGCACGCAGCTATTATAGCTATAAATCCGAATTGCACGGCAACTTATACACATTCGACCCAAATAAAAATATGGAGCATTGCCTGATTATTCGGTATTCCCATTATACATAATTATGTGTACAAAGTTTTATAGATGAACGCACTCTTTTCCATTATAAATATTATTCGCTTTCTTTTTACAATTAATAAGCCTTTCAGTTTACAACATAGGAAAAGATCTTGACCCCCCCCCCCCCCCCCCCCCACCTCACTTTAACATTTAGGCTATACTGCAGAACTAGACAGATTTTGTGGTTCGTTTTCGTTGTTATTGCGTATTAGTCGAGTTCAATCAATGCACGGCCAAGTGACGAGCCCGTCGTCAATAACATAAGGTAATGTTATTATTAGAAGATAATGTACATGAATGGAAATTGATTACAGATAATGATTTGCAGTATGCAGGAATGACTATATGGAATTAAAACATAAACATTATGAATTATAATTAGGATCTATACATTTCAATAATTAAAGGTATGGTGACAAGAAAACTGCCTCAAAATTGTGTTTTACTGTATCTAAGGTAGATTTTCATGAAGATTACTAATAAAAACATATTTTCCACGTGGGAAAACCCAGTCAAATAAAAAAATCAACTTGAAAATTCACTTTCGGAACCCCCGTAAAAAAACTGAGTCCGGGCGAAAAAAAAAATGACGTCATCTTTGTGACGTCACATGCAGGCAATCGCAGTTTAGCTCGGTCATAGACGTACACGCTGTGTGCAATACTCACGTTGACAGAGAGATATTATTTCCATTTGTTTCAATATTTGCCAACATTTGTTTAAATTTATATCATGGACGATATACACTCAGAGGTGTAGCTGCATCCTGATACAATTCATTTTCTAGCAATTCTTAGGCATTTTCAGTTAAGCCTCAATTTATAAGCAAAAACGAGTTTGTTTTTCTAGCAAGTCATAGGCTCTGCATGTAAATCATGCACGTTCCTGTACGTTGCGGTCTGCTTGTGATGTCATGATCCGGGTTGCACGTGCGCACATTCCCGCTCTGCTATGAATAACTTTTTTAGGAGCATGGAACGCCGATGCGAAATAAAGCAAAAAAATTGCATGAAATTTACCTTTTTTGCCCAACTTAAGGATTTCTTTGAAAAAAAGAGTGTGGTATATCAATAAAGGCACATATTAAAAGCTATTAACCTGAATCAAAGCCGGGATTTCCCCCCTCCTTTAAGAGATGCTTTTCGTTCATAACGCCCTTAATTATGTATAATTAATACATCAACGCGTCTTCAGTTACATCCGTTTCATAATAATATTCATGAATGGAAATTGATTACAGATTTTCAATATGCAGGGATTGAAACATAAAGTTACATTATTAATTATTATGATCTATTCATTTCAATAATAATGCGATCCGTTTCGTTCGAAACGCCCTTAATTATATTGTATAATTAATACATCAACGCGTCTTTAGTTACAACTATGTAAAGAATAATATTAATAATCGTACTTTACATGAATGGAAATTGATTACAAATAATAATTTGCGATATGCAGGGATGCTCTGAATAATAAAATTTAAAAAATGATGAACTAAGTATTAGGATTTATAAATTTCAATAACTTTGCGATCCTTTTCATAAAGACCTTAATTATGTATAATTAAATAACTACATCAACGCGTCTTCAGTTTAAACGTACATGAACAGAACAATATTAATTACTCATACTGTACATGTCGAATGGAAATTGATTACAAATAATGATTTGCTATATGCAGGGATGATTATATGGAATTCAAACATAAACATTATGAATTATAATTAGGATCTATTCATTTCAATAATTATGCGATCCTTTTCGTTCGTAACGCCCTTAATTATGTATAATTAATACCTCAACGCGTCTTCAGTTACATCCATGTACAGAATAATATTAATAATCGTACTTTACATGAATGGAAATTGATTACAAATAATAATTTGCGATATGCAGGGATGCTCTGAATAATAAAATATAAAAAATGATGAACTAAGTATTAGGATTTATAAATTTCAATAACTTTGCGATCCTTTTCATAAAGACCTTAATTATGTATAATTAAATAACTACATCAACGCGTCTTCAGTTTAAACGTACATGAACAGAACAATATTAATTACTCATACTGTACATGTCGAATGGAAATTGATTACAAATAATGATTTGCTATATGCAGGGATGATTATATGGAATTCAAAAATAAACATTATGAATTATAATTAGGATCTATTCATTTCAATAATTATGCGATCCTTTTCGTTCGTAACGCCCTTAATTATGTATAATTAATACATCAACGCGTCTTCAGTTACATCCATGTACATAATAATATTAATGAATGGAAATTGATTACAGATAATGATTTGCGATATGCAGGGATGCTCTGAATAATACAAACTATTAGGAGTTATGCACCCCCACTCCCACCCCATCAAGGAACGCCAGCACATAACTATGACTGTAAATAGCACTGTATTGGGCCTCTCGCCTATAGATATAATTATCCTTTATCACTACTCCCCCCCATCTTTCCAAGTTACGCCACAATTTACCTTATTATATTATTACCAAATTTCTCCACTAAAATAATTAACACAACCATTACAGCAACATAACACTATAAGCTAAAGAAATGTTTACATGTAAACTAAAATTGAAACAAAAGTATATTACTTCAGATTGAATAACTAGAAGAAATCGGACAGTCCCAAAACAGTAAACTAGATTTTTAAAATATCATGTTCCATAAAATGTCAATGATAATTTGCATAATCGAGTTATACATTATACGCCACTTACTCTCTGGTGCCTCTCGCCGAGACAGCGACGGCACACTGCGGGAATTCCTCCTGTTCTCCAGACCATTTGCGACCACTGCATCAGGGTCTGCAGCCGCAGTCTTGACCGTGGCTTTTCCCCGCCGCCTACCGACGCGAGAAGGCTCTTTCCACGTCTCGTACACGGCTGGGAGCTGGATGGATGACGGGTGATGCGGCCGCTTCTTCTCCGCAGCTGGCTTCCATTTAACTTGACCCCCTCCCTGCAGTCTGTATCGCGAGGGGAAACAAAATCGACACAAACAGTTTGTCAGTTTGCCACTTGCAGTAGAAAGGAATGGGAATATTGAATAAAACGAAAATTCCCTGCGAGTCTCCAGGGGCGTCGATCCGTTTTTGCGATTGGGGGGCGAAATTTGAAAAAGTTTCCAGAGTGACCACTGAGAGAGCTAAAAGCCCCACATTGGCATACCCGGAAGTTGTATTATGCGCTCATTGAAAGTGTCTTGATGGCTCAAAGACCTAACTTTGGGGGCACCCACATTTGGGGACAAGAATGGGGGTCCAGGGGGCGGAGCCCCCGGAAGCTTTTAGATTTCAGACATTTGCAACTCCTATCATGGGACTGGGTGTTAAAATTGTATACAATAGTGAACCTACTCGTAACGTATTTTTAAAGGGCATAGCGAGGAAAAGATTGAGCCTTGCATGAGATGGATCCACGTGATCCTGTATACTATTGAGCCATCGATATAGTCTAGGGCATTGGGCTCCCATGAAACTAAGCAAGGGCGTCAACAACTTCTCAAAATTGGAGAAGAGACATTGCGAGGAAGCGAAGCGACCGAGCGGGGGAGGGTGTGGGAGGGGGTGTCCCCCTCCCACAGTAGGGAGCTTTTGTATTTTGGGTCGTGAAATTGTGCGATTTGGTGCACACCTGAGACAGAAATTTCACGTAATATGAAGTATATAAGTATGGAACCAAATATACATAATGACAAAGGGAGGGGACAATCTCCTCTACTTTCAAATGTAGGGGGACATGATATTCCAATTTGATTTGCGTTTAGCGCATATGGACCGAATTGACTGAAAGATATAGGCCTATTTCAGATTATCTTATTTTCTGTGACGGTGTGCTATCTATAGATGAGGGTTTAATAAACTTCGTTTGAGATGTGCGTTTGAGAAATTACACTGCCCAACACATTTCGAAAGGTGAGTTCCCGCAACCAAAATGAAACTTGCAATATGAGAAAGAGATTTACAGTCCTTTTCAAACTAAAAAAAAACGGCTATTTTGAAGATTAATTATTGAGAAATGTGTCTTTCCCCTCTTTGGCATTATATCACTCGATTGTGTCCTTCTCATTTTTGGAATTATTGGAGGGGGGGCAAAATGATATGTTCGCCCCTCAATATTTGCATTGGGGGGGGGGGGGGTGGGGGCGACCGCCCCCCTGCCCCCCCAGGATCGACGCCCCTGCGAGTCTCCATGCCACAAAAAATAGTCCGGTGTGAAATCAAAGAAAGTATTTGCACTGTTCATAGCTCATAAAGTCAGGTGTGAAAGGAGAGAAAGTATTTACACTGTTCATAGCTGATATAGTCAGGTGTGATAGGAGAGAAAGTATTTACACTGTTAGCTCATATAGTCGGGTGTGAAAGGAGACTAAGTATTTACACTGTTCATGGCTAATATAGTCAGGTGTGAAAGGACAAAGGAGATAAAGTATTTACACTGTTCATAGCTCATATAGTCAGGTGTGAAAGGAGAGAAAGTATTTACACTGTTCATAGCTTATATAGTCAGGTGTGAAAGGAGGGAAAGTATTTACACTGTTCATAGCTTATATAGTCAGGTGTGAAAGGAGAGAAAGTAATTGCACTGTTCATAGCTCATATAGTCATGTCAGGTGTGAAAGAAGAGAAAGTATTTACACTGTTCATAGCTAATATAGTCAGGTGTGAAAGGACAAAGGAGAGCAAGTATTTACACTTTTCGTAGCTTATATAGTCAGGTGTGAAACCAGAGAAAGTATTTACAAGCTGTAAGGAAAAATACAATACAAATTGATCATGTTTATTCCAGAGTTCCTCATTATGCAATTGGAATATGTTTTACTTTGAGAGGGAATTCATTATTGTCACTCTTCCTGGAGTTTTTATGTTGATTAGAATTACACAGTATCATAATCATCATAAATATTTTAGAGGTACAGTTAATAAAGTAAAATGAAATAGATATGTTTCTAAGAAATTTAACTCGGATCAAATAATAATGTATTAATTATTTGGCGATAGTTTTAAAAAAATCACAAGTTACAACATATAAAGTAAGAAAAGAGAAGGGACCGCGGTTCCTGGAGGAAAAGAAAAACATATTTGAGGAAGGTACACACTGTAGATTAAATATTAGCGCTTCTCGTTGGCATAGACATCATTTTTGTTTTCGTTTTTTTTTTCTATCATAAAGCAAACATTCGACGGTTTGAAGCACGAGTCAAGGAGGCCTCGCCGTATGAACCATGTCCACGGTAACTTGGTGTTGATGGTAACGAGAAGCCGCGATGATAGCATGACTGTTCTTCTATCAAATATATTCCACCTGACCTGTTATTCATAATGAATAAGCTAAATATATTATAGCACATCCAGTCATGATAATTATAGTAATAGCTTTTTAGGGTTGAATTGAACGCGTGAGAAGCGAGCACTATACAGGGTGGCCCAGAAAGGATGCAACACCTACGATCGTTAATTTCATCAACACCATCGACCAAATGTCATTGTTTTTTGTTTGATCGGGGGAGCGAAGTGACTTGCCTAGGTTACGGGAACGGGTATGACACAGGCCTTTTTACGAATTTCAAGGTTTTGAAAACGAGTTTGTATATATAGAGTTAAACATATTCATCAGTTCATGTCAACAGAAAATGTGTGTACATTTGTTTGTTTTTGTTATCACTTTTCCCGTTTTGTTTGTTTGTTTGTTTGTTTTTGTTGTTGTTGTGGGGGTTTTTTTTTGGGGGGGGGGGCGGGGGTAGGCGGCTGTGGGCCCCCAAGCCCCTATCTGTATACCAGCGCTGTCTATACACTATATGGATCTACCCCTCGTTATAAAAATGTATAATACGGATTTTATTTACACGCTTGGTTGTTTGGAACAGTCCTTGCCATTGGTGTGCATCCTAATTGCTCTTAAGTGCCTGGTTACTCCTTCAGGCAATGTAGGCTTGTATTTGTTCAGCAATCATCAGTCTGATCATTTGGGTCAATAGATCAATAATCGGTAGACGCTTTTCAAAGACATTTAAAGATTGATGAACAGACTATTTGACCAATTGCTTGCATAAATCTTCGAACAATTTAAAGGGATCTAGTAACTTTGTTGACAAGTACAAAAAGTGATGCGTGGTTAATAAAATGTGTATTGGTGTGATATGATATGTCCAGAAAGTAATCTGTGAAAATTTCAAGTTAATTGGATGTTATTTGGCCGAGAAATTAGCAAAAATGCAAAGTGATATTCACTTACTCATTGCACTTACTTTGTACACTGCTGAAAAGGTCCCGTAGATTATTTCATATTCAAACACTTCAATCGTAAATATCTTTTGAACGAAATGGAAATTTGAAAAACCGAAACCTGTCCCATGCTTGTATTGTTAATACGAATACAACAATATATGAGGGAACCGCTAGAATTCAAATTGGATTTTGAGGATTTGGACAATGTTACTAAGTCCCTTTAAAGTCTGATTAAAAATGGATAAAAAGACTATTGACCAAAATATGCTTGCATAAATTTTCGAACATTTTTTTGTAAAGCCAGTGCTGAAGAACGAAATAATTAAAGTGGTATCGGAATTTTGACAAATTAAAAACACGTACATAATTACATGGCAGCCCTTCAAACGGCAATGGTTTAATTGAAGAATGTCGAAAAAAGAATACAGAAATTCAGAAATGCATATTAATAATTTATGTTGGCATGGTTTTCACACACTACTTATAATTCATTCAAGCGTCTATGAAACACCGGTTTTCATTATGTATATCATTTCTATATACAAAGTTCCACACATGTAAAAGCGGAACATTGAACTATTGCCAGCTTATGCTTATTGACAAAGAGGCGTATAAATGAGGCAGGAAAAAAAAATAGGGATTAATAGGAAAAATATTGGCATTAAGTAGTGGGTCGGAGCCGGACGATTGCCTTCTTAGCAACCGCTAGATCACCAATTCATGACTTGCCTGACATTGTTTAGAACCATCACTCATGGCAATGAATAGCTCTGACGTCACACTTCGGTACTCTATAAAGGTCACGTAAGCTCCGCCTCCCAAATTGTGTTTTGGAGGGCCTCCCAAATTGTGTTTTGGAGGTCAAGCCGTTCACACTAGAGATTCGCACTGTGATTTGAGTGAATCATGATTAGAAACACCTCCGGACCACGATTCGATTTTCGCGATTCGTGATTCCAGTTTGCTTTCACACGGTCAAAAATTACCGTGATTGGAGAGAAAAATGATTCCAATCGTGATTGCAATCACGATTTGGCAGACGTGTGAAACCTCTTTTAGTTTTCTCAAGATTGAATATTTACAGCGCATGAGTGTGAGACTACTAAACTGTTGAAAGGCTGTGCCGGCCATGGCTGCTCTCTGCCTAGCCTTTTGAAAAGGCTTCTCGTCTTGAGCTTATTTACGCGGCTCGGGGATATTCCCCCCCCCCCCCCCCCCCCCTCACGTTAAGTCGTTCCTGCAGCGAGGCTTGCTAAAAGGCTGCTCTCTGCCGAACTCACTGCAAGGTTTGTATTACTTTATTACAATATTAATACAAAAAGGGGGTGGGATCTCAACGATGACAATATAATATACATCAAAATAAAGAACTATCCCAAACGTACAATATATACAGTTTGTCTTTCCTATATACCTGCATCTAAGTGGAAAAGATTATAACAAACGCTATAAATAGTCGGTCCTTTATTATACATGGACTATTAATAGGTATCTTGAATCCGTCCATACATTGCTTTAGCAAAGAACATAACAGCACTTTAAAGTATTCCGGTCGGCCATGCCAGGGGCGTGTGTCAACAAATCCCTTTTTAAAGCTTATGTTCACTGAGTGTTGGGGTGGGAATAGGGATTAGCCAACCTCAACCACACTTTGATGGATTCAACAAATCGCTTCTTCCTATACTCCTCGCATTTTTTCGAGGGTGTGGGTGGGGGGGGGGGGGGGTGGGGGGCTGCGACCAGTTAAGTTGTTGATTACTTTACTGTCAGTGGGATTGGTCTACATGTACATATTTATTTGTGTCTTTATGTTTACATGTATGTGTATGTGTGTGGGGGGGGGGGGGCGGGGGTCATATAAACGATTACATTATCATTTGGTAAAATTCTTTTTGTAGATTTTAATAACAATACCTTCGAAGAGAATCATTTTGACATTAATTGTTTGATATGAATTATAAATACCTACACAAATATTGCTCTTGTATGTAATTATATGATGGTCAGGCGCGCCGGAAGCAGTTTTGGATTGGGGGGGGGGGGCAAAACACCAAGGGGGCTCACAATTTGTGTGTGAAGGGGCTCATGCCCAACCACACTCTGGGTTGCCATCTTTGAGCCAGATGTGAGAGTGAGATATTGCGAGGGAGCGAAGCGACTGAGCGGGGGGAGGGTGTGGGAGGGGGTGTCCCCCCCTCCCACGGTAGGGAACTTTGCATTTTCGGACTTGAAATTGTGCAATCTGGTGCATACCTAGATATGAAATTCGGCTGTATTTGGGAAAGCGTGATATGATTTGATCGACCAGAAAGTTTTAATATATTTTTCACGTAGAAAACAAATAATTGACACACTAATAAATTTGTACCCAAAACACACACAACAACATAAACCATCATTATGCAACATTATGTTTGATCCAACAACACACAGCCAATAATGAGTCCCGAGGGAGCGAAGCGCCTGAGGACTTGAAATTGTGCAATCTGGTGCATACCTAGATAGGAAATTCGGGCTTTTTGTAGGGGCAAAATTGCGTTTTACCCCCCCCCCCCCCCCCCCCCCCCCACTTCTGGATTCCGGCGCCTATGATGATGGTATAGTAAGAGAGACCAGCCTTTCTTCTTTGGTAATAAAACTAGGTGATGGTATAGTAAGAGAGATGATGATATAGATGATATAGATGATATATAGATGATATAGATATAGATGATGATGATATAGATGATGATATAGATGATGGTATAGTAAGAGAGACCAGATGGTATAGTAAGAGAGACCAGATGGTATAGTAAGAGAGACCAGCTTTTCTTCTTTGGTAATAAAACTAGGTGAATCAAGTACTGGAAAATAGCAATATCAACCATACAATTTAAAATAATTTTAAATTAAATAAATGAAAAATATATGATTTCAAGCATGGTGGAGTTATAACTATTAGCTTATAATGCTATTGTGCAGGTTTTGGTTACTAAAGCTCAGCCTTACCAAAACTGTACTACCCCTTTATCATTATGTTTACGATGGAAAGGAGATTCATGCATGTTATAATGAGCAATCACATAATACACGATGTTATCGTTAATCGTTATTATGATACTTTATGAATCGGCCAATATTCAAAATCACATTATTCACTGAGTGTAACAGACATAGGCTTACACAAACAAGTGTAACAAATTCTGTAATAAGGAAATCAGACTTGGTTGATCTATATTTAGACTATTCATCTCCCACATTGCATGCTTGGCTACCGAACATGTATTCCAATATCCCCCAGAGGGTATTATCATCTAATATATCTACATTAATCATTTTTCAATCAAAATTCCTTTTGAAAAGAAGTGTATTTGACGACCGCATATATAAAGGAGATTTTGATGTCAATCAGATCGATAAATCAAAATTCAAATTTCAGCTTGAAATATTATTTTCACGCTTAGCTACCGATATGCAGCAACCCCTAGAGAGAAGTATCGTGTTCTACATTAAAGAGATCCATTAACTTCATTAGATTTTTTTCGAAAGTGATATTGCGACTATTTTATACAATGTACAATATACCAATGTCATTGTCACATTCTTCTGAATGATATAGGTGAGAGTTTTAAAGAAGAAAAAACACTCTGTTTATGTAGTGAAAAGGTGAACATTGATGTCAGATTGTCAGATGTGCATAATATATACTCATTGACTTTTACTACAATCGGAAAGCGTTTCGGAACGCTTTTTAAATCAATCATAAATATCGCCGTATAATTGGGGAGAAATTTGAAAAATTAAAACCCGTTTCATTGTTTTGTTATCACAAGCCAAACAACAAGGCATACGAGAAATGTGGAAGCTCCAAGTGATGTTGATTGAATTTGAAAAAGTTGGATCACTTTAATGTCAACTGTTTTTTTTCTTTCGATTCCGCATTCCTTTTAAAAAGATATATGACTGTCACCCGCCTCAGCTCATTTTTATCTTGCTTAGGAAATCAGTTCTCCAAAGAAGCTGCGACTTGGTTGATTTAATACATTTCAAACCAGACAGTATTGATCCACTTGGAATCAAACTGAACCATTCAAATGTTAGCCCTTATTTACCCCATGCTTAGTTATTTCTTGTTTGCTTGTTCGTTTTTTGTTTGTTTGTTTTTGTTTTTTACAAGAGAGACCCTGCTCGGGTACAAAATTTAATTAAAATTGATTTTTACCAATTTTGTATACTACTTTAAGCTAAGAATTGATCGAATCCGCTTGACCGGGTTCGTTAAAACGGTTTTAACGTATGACTAATTAATAGATCGCGAACGATCGATTATTTCCTCAAAAAATAACAGTAATATTAATGTCAGCGGAAGTGATTAATGGGCAATCTGGATAATTATTAAACTGTGTTCTCTATGAATTATGTATTGCATATAAATGATGAAAATCGAATATGCATGACAGGTAAGAAGGGCGAGTAATTAATTAGGTGTATATTAAGCTATCAATACATGATACAGGCAAAACGATACAATTGTTGTTATGCATGCATCATTTATCATTATTAATTATAATGTTCAAACATGTATTAAAGGAATAGTTGAGTTTTGGTATAGAGGGCGCTTCAAGAAATAATTTGTTTGTGAGGAAATACAAAAATGAGTGTCAAATTTGAAAGAGCATACTATTTGAATGACAGAATAAACTTTTATTTGATCAAAATTGGTTCAGAAACAGCTGAAATATCAATAAATATACTATATCCGATCGGAATAAAAGTGGGATCCCACATTTATTTGATGATTTAAGAAAACAGAATGAAATGCTTACACTTTTCAAAAATTTATGAAAGAGGTTTTTAAATAGTTGTTGATGATCTCTCATCTCTCTAATCATTATTTTTAAAAAAATATCACATGCACAATTTTTCATCAACAAAATGGTTGAAACCAATTCGTTTTTAGAGAGTGCCCTCGTGTGTCTTAATGGCTCTTTTTGAATGATCGTTTGTATTTGTTTTTATACCTTTCGAGCAGGGTGGAGTTATAACTTATAGTTTTAATGTTAAAGGGATAGTTGAGTTCTGGTAAGGAGAGTACAGTTTTAGTGAAACTGAATTTTAGTAACCAAAACCTGCATCATTACATTACAAACTAATAGTTATAACTAGAAAGGAACACAAAATTACAAATGACGTAGTAAAGATCATGTTATCATTCAAAAAGAGCCGTTAAAACGTAAGAGGGCGCTCTCTAAACACTCATCGGTTTCAACCATTTTGAATAAAATATTGTGCATGTGATGCTTTGCTGAAATAGTGATTAGATAGAGAAATAACCAACAACTATTTAAATACCTATTTTGTAACTTTTTTGAAAAGAGGAAGCATTTTTTTGAATTTTTAACGGCTGGTTCAAAATTCTCTAATAAACCCGGGGCCCCGGGTTTATTACAAATTGTTATATTTATGGATATTTCAGCCGTTTCTGAACCGATTTTGATCAAACAAAGATGATTTTATTGTTTAAATATTATGCTCTTTCAAATTTTACACTCAGTTTTTCATTACCTCACAAACCAATTAAGTAGTCTAGCGCCCTCTCTACCAAAACTCAACTTTCCCTTTAAGGTGCATGTTTTGGTTACTTAAATTCAGTTTGACCAAAACTGTACTATCCCTTTAACATGATTAAAGAAAAATGTATCGATTGCTCATGACTTACAGTATTTGCTCTAATAATTTATTTACCCTGCACGTAACAAATAACAAATCAAAAACTCTAACATGGCTTCGTTAACTTTGTTATCCACCCACTGCGAACCAAATCTCATACAGCCAGGTGTGGTACTATATAGTTTCTGTATATGTGTAATTTAAATCTTTTTAATGCAATGTCACCTGTCATTTTGGTACTCAAAACTATGGAATGTGTTGCTTGGCAACCATAAACGGCAGCCCTAGCTAGCCCCTGTATGTATGATTACTCACGTATATATATTATGCAGACACTGACACACATGCACACAACCATTTCGGGCATACAATCATCAACTCCTCGAGCAAAATCATAGTATCCATATTCATGAAAGCCCGCTAGCTTAGTTCCTTGCTAATTCTATTTTGGATGGCGTGGCTACAAATTAAACACAATATAACTAATTGCTAACAGGGGTTAACTTAGTGGGTACCAAAAGCTTACCCAGCTAACCCTAGTTGGGGACTAGCAAAACAATTTGTTGCTCAATAAACTGCGCATAGCACTAGCAATACACTTAGCAAGGAACTAAGCTAGCGGGGTTTCATGAATATATAATGTCGAAAGGAAAGGCTGAAAAAGTCCTCAGCCCCCGGCCGAATGTTGCCCGCACACCCATTGTTACCATGGTTACTTACCTAGGTAGATGCATGGTTCTGATGTGTTTCGGCAAGACAGCTAGCCGATCCCCTGACCCATCCGAAGAAGACTTCGCTTCATCCACGACAACTGGCACATCCACCATGGACATTTACAAATCACATCCTCAATTAGCCAAACACTTGCAAAAATTATATAACACAAATTTTTATAAGTTTTCCAGTCGATAATATAACTAGTCACTCCTTTAGTTTGACCATCTGCAACATCATTTCACATTATTTTTCTTCCCCAATTTTCGTTGCTGATAATAAACCTCGATGATGATATTCACATAATCAGTTGGTCGATGCTACCAAAGCTTAGTCACTGCCCTGGGTTCATTCATTTCTTCGTCAAATTAAGAACACTTTATAATTACTGGCTCGAGTTTACGTTACAGACACTTCTTGCAAAACCAAAGAAATTGCTATGATTGTAGACCTATAGAACATAATGACCATTGAGTATAGATGCTCAGCCTGCTCAGGTGTGATGCAGCCTCTCACATGAAACACGCGTGCTTGAGAATATAAATGAAACCTCCTTGATATTATCGATGAACGAAGAGTAGACAACGAACCGATTCGATTCTTCCCACAGATCATGGAGTGCCTTGTAAATCCCCCATTGAAAAGACGCAGACGCTGAACAAAATCAATTCATTCTTCCGAGTATTTCCGATAATCGTATTAATTCCCTTGGTGTTATCTGGTTGTGGTAGACTATCATACACGCTGAAAGCTATGATATACAAATTTGACGTAGGTTGTCAGGTTGTAGCATCTGAGTATCGAGCGCTCCACTAAAGATTAAAGGAAGAAACAAAATCGATCCTTGAAAGATTTTGGATTCGAAACATAAAGAGAATGTCACCGCACGTCCACAAGTTTGTTTTGTCATTGACCTAACAAGCGTGAACGACCGTTAATAACAGAAAACGCAAATGATCTAGGCCCCGTTGCAGAAAGAGTTGCAATCGATTGTAAAGTTGTAAATAATTACACGTCAGAAAATATGCACATTTGAACCAATCAGGTTTGCGCATTTAGTTGCATGATCGGACTTGCAATTAACTGCATCTTTACAATCGATTGCAATTCACGATACTATTGTGATCAGCGACTTGGTACTTTTTCAGATACAATGGCATGCAGAACAGTAGCATAGCTAAGGATCTTCTTAGCTCATTCTTCAGGCAGGTCTGTACATAGAGCCCGGCATAGAGGTCCGCACTTGACTACGAGTATGAGGCCAATGAAACCTATATCAAATCCATCATTATTACCTGGTAGTAATCGGTCATCATTCTGTCAAGCGTTCAAGTTCAGTGTGCACGTCCGCTGATAACCCAATGGTCGGAGATGATATGAAAGCAAACTATTCCCAACAATAGAAACCCATTTGACTTTTTTTATTTACTTAAATCTATTCATCCCTTTCAAATGTCATGGCGCTGCTATGGTAACTAGATAAACGGCACGGTGGTGCCGCGAATCGTGTAAAAAGAGGGGAACTGTTCGCATGTACTATCCTTCATCTACATGACTGTATGAATATATAATAACCACTATAATAAAAGATGCTTTTTTTTCATACGAGTACATCATACAAATAACTGGGGTTGTTCCACTGTGTATCTAACAAATATTATATCAGCGACTGTAAAAGAATACTGCATCTCATTTCTTGCAAAAGAAAATTGCCACCTTGAAGTTACAATGATTAATTGCAGCTGTGGTCGCATGTCGAAGATGCAATTTTAAAGCAAATACAAAGTCAATAGAATAGTCCAGCCACAAAAATTAACTTTTACAATATAATTCATAATTCATAATAATACTGGAAGTCTAGCCATGCGAATTAAGCGGATAAATAAAACATTCACTCAAATTTTTTGTTTACATACAAAAACATAAGTCAACCGTCCTGACTCCTGACAGTGGCAAAAGGTCATCTAACAAGTCATTTGCATTGTTAATATTGAACAGCATACGTTTGGGATCTGTATTCAAGTTCGACATCAAGCTGTGAGAAGACGTATTACAAGCAGATTTTGAAGCCCGGCGATTGATCGCGTTTGCCAACGCGCACTTGCCGTGAAGTATTACAAATAGTTTGCATTTTCCCCTACTGATAAGAGCCTTTGGTTGTTTGAAGCTTTGTAAGTGTTTGCATACAGGAAACACTTGCTGTGTTTGCTGCAGGACTATAGGGGGACTATGGCAATGCGTGAACGCTTAAAGGGATCTAGTAACTTTGTTGACATGGGCAACAGTGATGAATGGTTGATATTATGATCTGAAATGTCCGCTGAGTGAAAATTCACGTTAAATGGATATTATATGGCCAAGTAATGAGCGAAAATGCAAAGTGATATTCGCTAACTCATTGCACTGTCTTTATACACAGTTATAACTTTCCAGTGGATAATTACAAATCGAAACACTTCAAATCGTAAATATCTTCTTAACGAAAGGGAAGTTCGATAAGAAACGAAACCTGTTCCATGCTTCTATTTGTATTACAAATACAACAATGTATTCGAGGGCCACAGAGAGTAATAAATAAGATTTGTGGATTTGGACAATGTTACCGGATCCCTTTAATATAATGAATACATAATCATTTTCTCACTCTATATGTATATACGATACCTCCTCCCTCTCCTTTCTTATTTTTAGCATGCAAGTGGCATGTATACATTTATACAGCTGAGGGACAATGTTGTTAAAGGGGTAGTTTAGTTTTGGTAAGGCTGAACTTTAGTAGCCAAAACCTGCACAGTAACATTATAAACTGATAGTTATAACTCCACCATGCTCGAAAGGTATACAAAATTACAAACAACTAAGTAAAAAGCCTGTTATCATTTTAAAAAAGAGCCATTTAAACACAAGAGGGCGCTTTTTAAAAAGGCATTGGTTTCAACCATTTTTCATACAAAATTATGCATGTGATGTTTTATTGATATAATGATTAAATAGAGAGATCATCAACAACTATTTAAAAAACGCTTTTGAACATTTTTGAAAAAGTGCAAGCATTTTTAAAAAAATTTTTCTAAAAATCATCTAATTATTTGGGCCCCAAATAATTATAAGATCAGATAAATTTATTGATATTTCAGCCGTTTCTGGGTCGATTTTGACCAAATAAAGTTTATTCTGCCATTAAAATTGCATGTTCTCTCAAATTCGACACTCAGTTTTTCATTACCTCACAAAAAAATTGTGATGTGCAGCGCCCTCTCTACCAAAACTAAACTACCCCTTTAAATGGGACCACTACTATACGCAAAGAACAACACAGTCGTATATATATGTTTTAGTACCATTGTTTGATGATCTCTCTATATATTGAATAATTATTTTAACCAAACATCACATTCACATTTGTCGATTTAACAAAATGTCTGGAGGGATCCCTTTTGTGTTAATGGCAAATTTTTGAAAGAAAACAGCCCTGTAACTTAAAGGACAAATTCAACCTTCTAATGATTGAAAGACATATATTTCAGGTCATTAAACACAATTTTGTATGAAAAAAGTATGATTTGGGGTTCTTATAATTGGTTTTGAAATTCTTACGACACATACTCGCGAGGGAGCTTGTTCTCTCACATAATGCACCACTTTGTGACGTAAGTGCCTCACTATGCGCCTATGTTTTGTTTTCCCTGAAGAGAATGTGTTCTTTTGATCGGACCAACGATCAATGCGCGATCATGTATAGTATAGGACCAATACAATGTAATGCTTCTTCACTGATGGTTTGGTATATTTACTTGTACCCTCCCCCTCCTGTCCTTAATATATCCATGTAGTTACATAGAATAAGTTAAAGGACAATGAAACCCAATCAAACTGTTGCTTTCATATACCTGAAGAGATTCATCATCATCAACTTCAGGTGGCGCTGTAAAGCGCTGCTGTGGTCTTCACGAGAGCACGCCATGCAACTCTTTCACCTGCCATTTGTGTTGCACCTGTCATTCCTTGTCCAGACACTAGGAGATTAGGAGGAATAATCTCTGAAAGTTAGAGCATAATCGGGCAAGAAACAAGAACACTGTTGCACCACAAATTGTCGTACCTGCACAAATTGTCGTAGGCGACAATTTGTGCAAAATGTTGACACCACAAATTGTCGCTTTCTGTGGAGGCGACGGCGACAATTTGTGCTGGTAGCTGGCACCACAAATTGTCGCCACACCTACGGTCCTGTTCAAAGCCATGATGACATACATTTTGGATTGAAATGATCATTCTTGACATACGGATATATATATTGTTTTTTAGACTTATGTTTTTTTTTTCAATGGAAAAAATTATTTACCATTTCCATCTAGAATTTGTACACCAGACACAGTGATTTAGTGATTTTGGGGCCGACGCTCACTTACAAACGGTCACTGCGTGACTTCGGAATAGTATACCCGGTCGTCGCAAATTTGGTCTCAAAAGACTTCAATACAAAAAAAAAAACCCATGAAGTCACGCGGCGATACCTGCGTGCGTTGCGGAATTATCACGCGAAAGGTCGAGCCCGCCCCCCCCCCCCCCCCCCCCCAGGCCTGGTTGAATACAAATTTCTTTTGACATCGAATAAAAAAACATAACAATTTTAATTATTACAAAGACAGCACGAATAAATAAACCATGTATTCACAAACGAAAATACAAAAAAGACAAGAAATAAAAAAGGGGACAAATCATTACCCCCCCCCCCCCCAGCTCATAAACACCCATGAAAGGTACCTAGCTAGAAACTGAAGGAAAAGGAGAAATACAACCGAAAATCACAAAAAAACGAATATTAACACATGCTCACACATGGCTTTTAAAAAAAAAAAGTTGTCTCGAGGCCAATTTGTAGTGTTCTTTAATGGTCTCGGCCCCAAAACCAAATAGTCTCGGTCTCGGCCTCGAGATGTGTTGACGGATCTCGGTCTCTGCTTCGTAAAAATCTTCCACTGGTGTCGACGCCGAGGCCGGCCTCGAGTCCACCAACACTGATTATTATTATTATCATCATCATCATCTTTGTAGCTTGAAGACAGCGACTGACGACAATTTGTGCAATATACGACAATTTGTGGTGTGAGGTTTTACGTGATTTCACAAATTGTCGCCGGGTATGGGGACGGCGAGAGCAACACAAATTGTCGCAAACGACAATTTGTGCAGGAGGCGACAATTTGTGGCGTGAAATTTTGCACAAATTGTCGCCTACGACAATTTGTGCAGGTACGACAATTTGTGGTGCAACAAACACTATCGCTCTTTGAAGTTGTCCATTTATTCCTATGGGGAACTCAAATTGGCAACGCACTATGATAAGTTTGTGGACTACTCCCCTATTATGTTTTGTACACAAATATTTACATTTTTACAGTTTTCTTCATAGTCACACTTTTCCATTCCAAAAAAATCATGATATGTTGTGTATAAATGTATTCTACAAAACATATGTTGAGCTCAAACGAAGGGTAAACATATATTTTGAGAAAATTGAACAAAATTGAAGTTTTGTGTACAAAACATATGGGGAGTAGTCCACAACTTTGCCAGTGTGCGTTGCCAATTTGAGTCACTCGTAGAAATAAATGGCTATTTTCAAAGAGCCATAGTTTTCTTATTTCTTGACCGATTGTGCTCAAATTTTTAGGGACTATTTATCATATTTAGTGTCTTATATAGAGTGTACCCAAGAATTATTTGGACACCTTGAAAAAATCACTTTAATTTAAATGATGCTAGAACAAATTTTGAAGAAAATGTTTGGTAAAAAGCTGCCTAAAATTCATTGTATGTGTTTATTAGATGCTGCTTTGTTGAAATCAAGATAAAATATAAGATCATTTTTTTAAAATTATCAAAATAGTTAGTTTCCTATTTTTAGGGACTATTTATCATATTTAGTGTCTTATATAGAGTGTACCCAAGAATTATTTGGACACCTTGAAAAAATCACTTTAATTTAAATGATGCTAGAACAAATTTTGAAGAAAATGTTTGGTAAAAAGCTGCCTAAAATTCATTGTATGTGTTTATTAGATGCTGCTTTGTTGAAATCAAGATAAAATATAAGACCATTTTTGAAAAATTATCAAAATAGTTAGTTTCCTATTTTTCAGGGTGTCTAAAGAATTGTTGGTTACACTGTATAGTGCATGCAACAATTTTTTCCGGATTTCATTGTCCGCCTTTTACAAATCGTCTGAACAGTTTCCAGTAGACGGATGAGGATGAATGCAACACACACACAAACATTCAGATCGAACAGCCCTGTATTTTGGATTCTACGAATGAAAAACGAATGCGCCCCTCCACCAAACTATACATCGGTCAATAAAGGAGTTTAACTGATTAAAGGACAATGAAATCCAGACAAATTGTTCTATGCACTATAAGACACTAAATATAATGAATAGTCTCTGAAAATTTGAGCACAATCGGTCAAGAAATAAGAAAACTATAGCTCTTTGAAAAGAGCCATGTATTTCTTTGAGTGACTCAAATTGGCAACGCACTCTGACAAAGTTGTGGACAACTCCCCATACATTTTGTACACAAAATTTAAGTTTTGTTCAATTTTCTCAAAATTTATGTTTACCCTTCGTTCGAGTTCAACATATGTTTTGTAGAATGCCTTTATACATAACATATCATGAGTTGGGGGAATGGAAAAATGTGACTATGAAGAAAACTGTGAAAATGGGAACATTTGTGTACAAAACATATGGGGAGTTGTCCACACACTTATCAGAGTGCGTTGCCAATTTGAGTTCCCCATAGGAATAAATAGACATCTTCAAAGAGCCGTAGTTTTCTTGTTTCTTACCCGATTATGCTCTAACTTTCAGAGATTATTCCTCTTAATGTCTTCAAGACTATGAAAGCAACATTTTGCTTGGGTTTCATTGCCCTTTAAGCATAATATTACAACAATATTGTACTTATTCTTGTAAAGGTACTATTATGAAGCCGACATTTGTAAAGGTATGTCACGGAAAAGGTCTCGAAAATGAAGAATATACTATTACATGTATAGTGAGTTTTGGTTATTTTGTTTAGTATTCGCTTACGCCGATGTTCGATCACAATCTCTGCGCGGGTCACGTAGTGGTCACGCACAGCAACGTGGTACTCCGTGGAATGCGCCGTGAGCGAAATTTCGCACCGGGTGAATACTCGTATAATGCACAATTAAACGCGCTGTGTCGTTTTATTATTTTGAGGTCTATAACTCCACGAAAAAGAGATTTCAAGCCCTAATTTTTCAGGCATGCTGTTAAATGACATTTTCTTTCATAATAAGACAATAACCTCGCATTTTCTCAAATTTGGCTTGCAAAAGGCGGAGAGTCCATTTAAAAACAAGCAAAGTGGCGTAGCCCGATGCCCCCGTAACAATAAAACGCTAAAGGGATAAACTAGAAGAATCCATATTTTTACAATTATCTTTAAATACATGGCGTTCATCTTGGTGACTACCGTTGAATAAGTAGCCTAGTTTTAGCAAGGCCTCGCTGCATGAGACTATCCCCGATCCGCGTTCTCGGCGGAACCATTGTGTGTGATAGTCGCGCTCCCCAGTTGTTCCTGCATAGTGCATACTATACCGTGCATTTAACTCAGCTCAGAAGAAAAGCCTTGTCAAAAGGCTATTGAATAAGCAGAATATTGAACTAAAAATATATTTTGTATGTTTTGAAATATAGATAGCATTACACTTCGATCCGTAATAGATAGCCATAGCCATACACAGTATTATGATCATGATAAAGACAAGTCCTGCCATCATGGCCATTCTTACGCACATCATACAATGTCATGTAAGTATTAAGGCACAGTCAATTCCTATCCCGCAGGTAGAATATCAAACAAATATTTTGTTTTGTTTGGAAAGCTGCTGAGAACCGTTTAATATCATGTCGATATGAAACTGACAAATTAGATTGCGATGTAATCCCCAACTATATATAGACATAATTTCCCCCCACTATTGCCACAACCAATCCACTTATCTCCTGCTGAGTTGATATGGGAGAAACACGTTTTGCGTTGTTTTATATATAGACAACACTTACTGAGAACGTACTTTTGGGTTCAAACGGGGTCTACCCTTTCAATCAATTTGTAATTCATGGTAAAACTAACTTTGCGCAGGTCCCCTTTTATCCATTCCACTCCCATTTGACCACATTGCAATGGCCCGAATTCTCATCACTGGCTCAACTTGTGCCCGGACTAAAAAGACAAAGACTACCGGTAACACTTTGCACCAGCAGACCCATTGTCTTGTTGCTATGGTCCCCGGAGTTATTCTAATGGCTTCCTTTCATTATCCAGTCAATCCCTTGAGTTCTGCTTATATGCATTAAGACAATGGGCCCTTTGAAAGTCAGTCATAGTATAACAGGTCACCAGCAATACAGTGTCCAGGATGATCCAGGACTCAATTTGGCTGATGACCGACTATATATATACTATGACTGAATTTCAAAGGGCCCATAATTGTCCTGAAGCCTATAATAAGAACTCAATGGATTGACTGGATAATGAAAGAAAACCATTAGAATATCTCCGGGGACCATAGCAACGAGACAGTGCTGGTGCAAAGTGGGTTAACTGGTTACCGGTAGTCTTTGTCTTTTTAGGCCAGGCTCTAGTTGAGCCACTGATGAGAATTCGGGCCATTGACTTTAAAAACTGGATTTTTATTTTTATTTTTAGCAGGTTCGTTTCTTCTTGAAAACTTACTTTGACAGAGAAATACTTTCCCCTCGTGCTCGCTTTGTAGCCTCTGTACATCCTGAAGGGTCAAATGATACAGTGTGGGGTCTCCCTGCAGACTCTAAAACATGCAACCTAGATTCATTCCTCACCATCGATCTCGGATCGGTGGTCACTGATCTGCACTGGGCGATGTCAATCGGAATAGAATCAAACGTTGATATCCGATCAGTTGTCATCGATTTTGACAGGGTGATCGTATGGGAGTGATCCGGAATGGAATCATCGACCATGGCGGTCAACGGCACTGGTCCATTCGAAGATACACTCCTTGTCATGTCAGCGCGGTCGCCTTGGTATTGTATAAACGAGTCAGGAGCAGCTTTGCTCGGTTTAAATTCCCCGTCATCATGTTCAACATCAAAGCCGGCCGTGCAACAACTACCTCTATTTCCCTCGATATGTTCAAGACGATCGAGTTCATGTGGTGACCATAAATGAGGACGTCTTTGGCGGGAAAATCTGAATACTGGCGCTTCGTACGGTGATCTCTTCTTCGTGTACCCGGGTGACATAATTATTCAGCATCCCTTAATTAGGTCACTCGAATAGACATATAATTTAAGACACTGCTCCGCTCGAATATAATTATTGGCGGAAATACAAACGGTTAGATCGCACTGTCATTTGCGCATATAAACGTTTGTATCCACTTGAATATTCATTTTGCGAAAATGGAATAAATTTCATCCTTGTCCATATCTTGAGTAATTAGTTAATAAGACGGGCATTTAGTTACCATATTCCAAGTACATTTCATTACTTAGATAGAAAGTGGCGAACTGCGTTCATTTTGTTTTTCTCTCTCCATTGAGTATTCCAAAACCAGAGCACAGAAAGGGCAAAATGACTTTCAACACTGCTGCTGAAAACTAATACGCAAGTCAAATTGTTTAAAGATGAGGAAAATAGTTTTGATCGCGCGTTCCAGTAATCCGTGAAACAACGGGTGTATGCCAATTTTAGAGAAAAGTCAATCATGAATCAGACATTTTATTTTATATGTCTGATAACAGACATCCAGAAGAGGAAGCTTTCAACGAGATGTACGTCATCATGAGCTCAGCATCTCACTCAAATTTTGCAAATGGATTTGATACAGGCACTGACATGGGTGAGGATGGGTTTGCTTCATTTGCCACTCATATACACGCATTAATGCCATCATCACGCTAATTGTCTCAATACACTGCAAAAAGGTTGATCTATTCAAATTGATCGTCCGATTCGCCTATGTCAATCAGTGTCCGAACATAATGTATCAACAGACCAGTTAGGATGTGATCATGGGTAGCTTTATAGTCCACCACACTGTGCTGTACTGAGAATGTGATCATGGGTAGCTTTATAGTCCACCACACTGTGCTGTACTAATGCCAACATAATATTGTGATGCCTGTTCAATCATTCGTATATTCAACACGTTTTGATGGGAATTCTTGATATCGATGGGCGTTCTCGTTGGTCTTATGTAGGAAGTAGCATTAAGACAAATATAGTAACATTCGGAGGTAAGTCCTGAGATGAGAAAGCCAAAAGATCCCCTAGTATATCCACTGCCATGTAGTTTGTGTCACAAGCTGCAGATGCACGTAAAATCATGTGTGGCTTTTTTTCCTCTGCTCTCAAGTTCCAGAACTATTTATCCTTTCTCAAAATCTCAATTTTCACTGAAGTCCACAATTCCGCACACCTTGATAGGTCCGACATTAATCGCAGTGATTGTTTAGATAAGGAGAGTCAATTTCTCGATTCAAAGCGAACCATACAGAGTCAAGTTCTGTCATAGAATATCCCACAAAGATACCAATCAGAGAGATCCGTTTCTCACAATATACGTACACCCACTTTTCATGCTTTATGGGAGAAAATATTGATATTTATAAATTCATTATTACCCAAATAAAAGATCTCTAAAATGCGCAAATGCAAGGATTCAAATATAATTCACACGTAACAACAATACAATAAACGTGATTACATGAAAAATAGATGACATGGAAATAAAACGAATATAAACAAACAAAGAATGTTTGTATAACCCTTATATGTGTTTTATTTCTATGCAATGTTCTTTTTAGGATTGCATTACGATTATCTAGGAATCCTATCATCTTCCAAACTCTTCACCTAGAGTATATCATTTTACAGCTAGACACAGTGATAACTATATGTGATTACGATAAAGATTACAATAAGTGTTGAAGGTCTATGCTATTTGTATGGTGTAATGTAAATGTGTAATTATTCACATTTCCTTTTATAAATTATTATTAGCGTACAGATTTACTTTAAGCCACGTATGAGTTCATTACCCAACAATTTGAAAGTAAATAATATATCATGAGATTATACAATAATTATTGTTTGGTACGACCTATCTAACCATAATCATGATTGTCACCATAATAATAAAACGTAGACACTGAATATTCGCATTTATATTCATTTGGAAATAAAAGGTGCACATTAGAATAGGGATTTTCGTTTCAGGCATTCATAAAGTTAGTTACAGGCCGCGTTTAGATATAATCAATATTATATTCCATTCACAATACACAAACTCCAACATCAAAATCCTGGATTTTTTAATATTATTGTGTTTTTCTTTAAATCGGAATCAATGCAAGTATTATCATGATAGAGAATCTATGATGTATCACAATCATCTTTAGTTTTCATATGCATTTTCCTACAACGATAGGCGTAATACAAGGCAGGAACTGGAGTTTTGGAAGTTTGGATGACGGCAATAATCGACAAAAAGATCTATACAATTGGGGCAAAACGTGTCATTTTCGGGCAGCTATAATTATAGTATGTGGTGAATAAATAATTTTTTTATATTTTGCTTGCCAGACAAATCAAGAAAGGTGATAATTAGAGTCGAGAGATCTCATCCCCGGCAGGAATCATGTGCATGCCCAAACGCCCTTGCCTACAACGGGAGTCTGGTTTCCATGGCAACATGTATTTGTTTTCGCCACTAATATTCATTATTCATGCACAGTAAGCCAGTAGGCTTATTCATTTAACTGGAGGTCTTAAAACTTGCTTTACCAAAAATCAATTCCACATTATTTAGTGGCGAGGATACGGGAACACGAGAGTGGCCACAAACCCCATACAATAATAATGTTACAACACAATATCACACAAGGGTAAAAATTCAAGAAATACATACATAACATACAACAGTTTGACGGTAGATTTCTCAATGATTAAGAAATGTTTGTCAGTATTGTACACATCACTGCAGAGCTTATCTTCTTATCTTCCATATGAAACCATAAAGAAATCAAACCATCACGCATGAATGATTAAAGATAATCTGTAGCGGTACTGTCCGAAACCCAATTGTTCAAAATTATAGACGACTTCTAAACGTTCCGCTCTGTTGTTAGCTGCATCGTCGAGCAAGCTTCTGTTTCCTTTTCGCAGGAAAAAACCGAATAAATGGAAACCTGCATTTATTTGCAGTCATATTTGTTAATGAATTAAATCAATTAACAATGCATTTTTATTACTAGTATTATAATCATTATTATGATTATGATTATTCTAATTATTATTATTATTATTATTATTATTATTATTATTATTATTATTATTATTATTATTATTATTATTATTATTATTATTATTATTATTATTATTATTATTATTATTATTATTATTGTTATTATTATTATTATTATTATTATTATTATTATTATTATTATTATTATTATCATCTTCCAAACAGAGTTCGCGCTTAAAGGGGTAGTACAGATTTGATAAAGCTGAGCTTTAGCTGAGCACAATAACATTACAAACTAATGTTATAACTCTACCATGCTCGAAAGGTATATCAAATTACAAACGACTAAGTAAAAAGCCTGTTATAATTTTCAAAAGAACAATTAAACACAAGAGGGCGCTCTCTAAAAAATCACTGGTTTCAACCATTTTTCATAGATAAGTATGCATGTGATGTTTTGTTGAAATAATGATTAATTAGAGAGATCATCAACAACTATCCAATTTATCCACTATTGCTGCTCTCTACCCAGGTGTATAAATGGGGACCGGTAGGAAGTGAAAGCCTTTATGTGAACGATCTTCTTGAGCCCACTGAGCGCTTGGAAGGAATACTCCCCAGGGAGTGGAGATGGTGCACACAATGTGTGCTGGTTTGCATTGTATCCTATGACCGGGGTAATAATAAAATTGTAAAGCGCTTAGAGATGATTATCAATCGTGATAGGCGCTATATAAATAGTGGATATTATTATTAACTATTTAAAAACCTCTTTTGAAAATGTTGAAAAAGTGTAAGCATTCTTTAAATTTTTACAAAAATCATCGATCCGATCGTTTCCGAACCGATTTTGATCATATAAAGTTCATTCTATCATTAAAACTGTATGCTCTTTCAATTTTTACACTCAGTTTTTCATTATCTCACAAAAATTATTTTGTGCAGCGCCCTCTATACCAAAACTGAACTACCCCTTTAACGTGTTGAATGATCTAGTGGGCAATAATAAAGACATTATTTCAGAATTTTGAATCCACATCACATATTCCCAATACCGATCAATACATTATGATCATTGTCGTCATCCACTTAGTATGATGATAATGACAATGATGGCGTCACCGTGATCGATGCCGAAGCCACGACCACGCCGTACATGTTCCTGCCGCGACACTCGTACACGCCCGCGTCGCTGCCGGTGATGTTACCGATGTCCAGCCATGTCGTGACCATGTTCGGCTCTGGTCCACCGTGCTGGGTGACGAGGTAGCGCGCGTTGTCGCCTGGTATGGTGCCGCCCGACAGCGCGACGCCGTTCCGATGCCACTCGACGCTGGGCAGCGGCTGGGACGCGAGCTCGCAGTGCAGTAGTGCTCGCTCGCCCATCCGTGTCACGACCTCTAAGGGTGCTGTCACAATTTCTGGAACTGGATGCAAAATAATGAATACAAAAATAAATCATGTTTGCTTTAGCAGAATAACAGAAAAACAAGGAAAATGACTGGATGTTTCATTATGCGTTTCTGAAAAGGATAACTAAACTTCTAGAATTATAACATCATATTTTTGTCAGGAAGTTGGTCCCTATATTAAAACCTAGTTGTGCTTTTGACTTGTTCCTTTCTCTGTAACTGCATTATCAAGTTTTTTCATATATCGTACATGTTCAAGTTAAATATCTCTAAAACGGTTTGATAGACAAATATTTCTTGGTCATACACATGTATATATATATTTCGTGTCAAAAGATTCTAAAAACTTTTCATTTTATTGGTGTAACATAAATTATTTTGTATTAAAGATATTTATAACAAATAGCAGATATTCATTATTTGTATATTTTTATCAATAAAATAATAATTACAATAATAATCAAAACAATACAATAAACAATACTAATTTCCCTGGGAGACGTTCAACTATAGTTACTGCAATAAGTTAGCGATTATCACATTGCATTTTCGCCCATTACTCGGTAATATATGACATTAATTTACCATGGAATTTCCACACATCACTCAGTGGACATATCGGATCACTAAAATACACATTTTATTAACACTTCGTCTGCTTTTGCACTGCAACGAAGTAATATATCCCTCAAAGATCATAACAATTGTATTGGGGTTATGTGCATGTGCCTACAGACCAAAATAATATCAGCATAATACTAACCTCCAGGACACATTCCGCGTTTCCACTCGACGATGTTCCGTCCAGATTTGGCGGCAGCCTTGGCGGCGGCCTTCTTCAGCTGACACGGGTTGTCGTATGTGACACCGTCGCTCCCGCATACCATCTCCTGGTCGACGCAGAAGCACACGGTCTCCACTGCCTTCAGAAAGACCAGCGGTGAGAGGTTGCGGGCATCGGCCGTCTTCCGGGGTAGGTCGATGTTAGGCAGGCAGCGCATGTGATCACCACATCGACCGAAGTAGTTTTCGCGCGGGTCCCATCTCATCTTGATCGTCGACGCTGTGATTGACTTCTTCGATGACGTCGATGGAGCGAAGTTTCGTTCGAACTCGTCGAAGGTTTCGTCATCGGGGTCGCAGTATTCGTCTACACCATTGCCGCAGACGTGACAACAGCTGCAGGGATCGCGAGTGTCAGGAACGAGTCCGTGGGGACATTGGTCTGGTAATATGTCGGGACAAGGCTGAGTTTCACAATTGCATATGACGCCGTCGTGATCATCATCGATAGAATGGTCATCTGGACCAAAATCGAGCTCAACTTCCGTGACTATTCGATCGTGACGATCACTGTGTTTTCTTCTCGCAGATATGCTCCCAGCCGAGAAAAGTAGAAGAGTGATGATTATAGTTACAAGCGCCATAATACTGCTGATATTCTTAGTTGTGTGTATTATCATGAAAACTAGATGTTAATACTAGTGGTTATTATTATCGTTCACTGGAAAATATATCCTACTTGAACATGAACTACCTTCAACGTGTTCTGATCCATTTCTGCGATAATCTCGAAGTGAGATCGTCTGAAAACAAACACAAAAGATTATGGCAATATATGGATAGAAACTCCAATGTATGTGTGTATGCTTGGCTCTAAACAAATTATAATTGTTATCATACCTCCCCAAACACGGCGGTGAGTCCCGCCCCTGCAGAGTGACGGTATTTCATAAGTCGACTGTCTTCATAACGAGTCCTGACAACCGTATTATGAACTTTAAAAATTAAATTGTTTTCACAATCGAGCGATCTGAAAGGCGATAGCTCCGTACCGGGCACTCGCGTAGCGAGGGGTGGGGGCTCCTGGGCCGAAGCTCCCCCCCCCCCCCCCCCTATAACACTAAGAAAAAAAGGTACAACTTTGCACCTTTAAAGGTGCAAAGTTGTACCCCAAAGGTACAAGATTGTACCCTAAAGAAGGGGTGCAAAATTGCACCCTATGTTGAGGGTGAAAAGTTGTACCTTAAAAGGAGCCGCCAGTGTTGCATCACTTTGCACCTTTTTTGTACCTTTTTTTCTTAGTGTATACTCAGGCTTGTTAGCCAGTGGTTTTTATTTTGAGGCTTTGAATTGCTTAAATCCAAAAGCGTCCGGGGGCTCCGAAAAGGATAAAAAGAAAATAGGCTTTCCCCGTGATTCGAACCCGAGACTTCCGGATTGCTAGACCCGTACTCTTCCCACTGAGCTAGGAAAAGCCCTTGTGCTGGTGTTATTCACTGAAACCCTTCAATGTTCTTGATGGTCAGAAGGTATTATAAACCTGACACAAACCCGAAGGATATGATTATATGTAATCAACTTAGGGATATGTGCGAGGGATCACCGAAGTGATGCAGCTTTTTTATATTATTATTCTTTATTAATTTTCATACATATTATATATTTCTGGTAAGTTTCCCTATTATTATTATTAATAATTATCATCATCAACATTCTCATTATTATCATCATCATTTAGATACATGTAGTTACGCCACTACGATCACGAACACGAATACAAACAAAAACAATAGGAGTTCGAAAAGTGGTTGTGGGCTAGGGCTGCTGCAGCCCTGCTAGTTTTGAAAAGGGCAATATTCGCAAGCCCAATCCAATTCTGGAAATATTACCTCACTTACATTTCATTTTCGGGCAGGGATGTAGTACAACAAAATGATGACATTTCTTGTCAATTGAAAACGAGACGGATAATATTCGGGCATAAGCCCTCTGCCCCTATATATTGCAAGAAAAATGAACGTGCCAGTTTATGCCCATATGTGAATTTACATGCACTTGAGTTCTCCTCCTCAACCCCGATGAGGGACCATGCACCACCCGATTCTACATGCCCTACTAGCCTGCTAAATTGGTTGGAATATGGTACGGGCGCGGCACTGTGACCTCCGCTGTTACCCCTCTGCCGTGTCGGCTTCAATCACATTCCTAACTTCACCTGAAAACCCGAGATAAAGGACTTGGGAATCAAACCACTTTGAACTTGGAATGAAAACCACCTTTTCAATCGTACTTCCGTGTTGTGCCATGGTTCTTCTTCTTACTTGTTTTGCCCCATTAGTTATTGTTTTATGGAAAACGGTTTTTACTTTCTGTTTTAATGCGAAAATGTCACTACCCCATCCCGATCTCTGCATATATGAAACATTATCAAAGGGATCTACTGGCATTAAAGGTAAAAGGGATAGTACAGTTTTGGTCAAACTGAATGTTAAGTAACCAAAACTTGTTTTCTTTTTTTTTACAGACGCGTTCAATAACTTATGATTGTTTTTATGTCTGGGATCGCCCATTAGACGCAGCCAGGTTTGGATTATATAAGGGGAGGGCCAAAGTCGAAAAAGTGGCTTCCTTAAGGACTTAGGTTGCCAGATCTCCACAACAAGTTTAAACCAATTTCATGTGAAAGTATTTTTAATGAGAAGAATTAATTCAGAGGTCTACCTCAAACAATTTGTTGCGAACAACTCCAAATCCAAGATGGCGTCCAAAAAAGTAGCCGTTTTGACTTGCTATATATAATTGGCGAAATATCCCAAACGACATCTGAAATCAGTATCATTTTGCAGTCATATTAAAGACAATAGAATTTACTATAATCTGATACAAAATACCTTGTGTTTCAGGATATGTAACACAGTCATTTTTAGCCCCAAACTCTAATTGTTGGCATTTCCCCCCAACAATATGAAATTATTGATTTACATAATTCGGTATAAATCAATAATTGCATTGGGAGTTGAATTGATACTTTTCAGAAAACCGCCCAGTTATATCAGCAATACTCTGTGGAAATTCCAAGTGTGTACAGTATATAAACAGAAAGTTAGTGTGATTTGAAGTCATCATTTTGATATCGACAAATACAGCAATTTTGTACGATTTGGAACACTATACAGGGTGCCCCAATAAATTTCATTCTTGTTTACGGGCTAAAAAATGACATATTGGTTACACCAGTTTTTAACAAAACCTTCAGTTTTATTTTTGTTATGTCATGAATATGCTGCCATCGGTTTGCAACACACGAAAATAGTGTATCGGTAATTTCACTGCATGTAATAAATCCATTGTGCAAAGTGCACTAACTAGCATCGAATGGGAGGCGCGCGTCTTTTACAATTGGACCGACCATATCTGGATCATTATGTTTTTAACATGATTATTATTCGGGAAACCACAGTTACCTACACAATATGCAAATTTGTTTTCAGGGTTCGAAGAGAACTTTGAATAGGCTATTATGTTTATCGCAGAGTAAATTGTTGTACCACCGTGTACATTTGTAACCATAGTAACAACAACAATAGAAATGCAATAAATCATATATCTGGCGACTACAAGCCGCATTATGTACACTCATTTTCGCGTGAACATGGAGGAAAACAAATCACATGTGAAATAATACCCTTTACCTGCTACTTTTAAGTTTTTTAAATAACAATTTGTTGAATTGGTATATTTCTGTCCATAATCGGCTGTTGTTACCATGGTTACACGTGTACAGTGTAGTGCAAAACAAACAACATTCGGCTTGCTGAGGCTTTTTGGTGTTGTACATATTAGTTTAGCAATTGAGTTTGTTTTGCTTTAATACTGAGTCAGACAATTTGTATAGACATGTATGGTCTCCAGATACATGTACTAAGATCATATTATGAAGGGCATGAAGGGTGCGTACCTTGCGATCAAGATGGTGTTCGAATCTAGCTGGTAGACACGCTCTGCACACATTACAGTATATATCCCGCATATTGTGTACTTCAGTAAGACACTTATTCAAGATAATGAACATGAGTTTGACAATGTTTTAAACACATCATGGACACCCAGTCTGATTCGAATTCGGAATGTGCATGGCATGCTCATCAGTATGCAGCTGACTGGAATGCTCCATGTGGAGTGGAATTAAGTTCATTTTAGCGCTTGATTTATGATAAATGCAGTTAAACAAATACAAGACGCGACATCTACGCGGATTACAATCATAATAATGGTGGAATATTCATCATAATACAGGAAATGGTGGTTTTGCTGATGTGTTCATAACTGGAATTGAAGGTGCGACGCATTTATTTGGTATACAAATTATATACTTAAGATTACACATTTTTGAGACACCCTGTACAGCATGAGAAATCATGCAAAACTACCCGTTTTGTCGATATCAAATGCTGACTTCCAAGAACTATAACTTTTTGTTTAGATACAGTTTACTCTTGCAATTTTCAGAGAGTATTGTTGGTATAACTGGACAGTTTTCTGAAAAGCATTAATTCAACTGCTAATATATTTATTGATTTATGCGTAATTATGTAAATCAATAATTTCATATTTTTAGGGAAAAATGCCTAAAATTTGAGTTCGGGGCTAAAAATGACCGTGTTACATATCCTGAACCCCACTGTGTTTGGTATCAGATTATAGGAAATGTTATTGTCTTTAATATGACTGCAACATTATGCTGATTCGAGGTGTCGTTTGGGAAATCTCGCCAATTATCTATAGCAAGACAAAACGGCTGCTTTTTTGGACGCCATCTTGGATTTGGAGGTGTTCGCAACAAATTTTATGAGGTAGACCTCTGAATTATTTTGTCTCATTAAAAATACTTGCAATTAAAATCGGTTTAAACTTGTTGTGGAGATCTGGCAACCTAAAGTCACTTTTTTCGACGTTGGCCCTCCCCTTAATATAGCAAAGCGCGAAGCTCTTACCAAATGATACACTTAATTTTCCGGGTACCACCACCCAAAAATAATATTCTTATAAATGAAAAGGTAACATCTTTAGTAGTCCATTCTATCAACAAGTTCACAAAAATATGTTTCCAGAAAAGAAAGATATAATTGGAAAACGCGTCACCATTCTAAAGCATGCGTTCATGGGTCTGCATGTACGAAGACTACTAAGTCTAGAGCGAACGAATCGTCCGGGATTATAATAGCCTGTTTTCGCAACGACGACGCGGTTATTTTAGAACGCTAATCTTAGCGGGGGGTCGCACTCAGAGCGAAAATTTCCGCGTAGCGTCCAAACCTACAACGGTATTCGGCTGAATTAGCGTCCGGCGTAGAGCGGCGCGGACAGTCCATACTCAATGGGTCAGCCAGAGGTCAGTGCATGGTCAGCCAATCAGCGCGCCTGTTCTATCGAGCAAGGACACGTTCCCATCGTATCGATGCACGTTCCCCGTACTCTTCACTGCGAAACTGCAAATAGTTCGCGACGTAGCCAGAGTACGGATACGTTCACAGCTGACTGATTCCTCCGTACTCGGCCCTTGCGAAGTCGTTTGCGAAAAGGTATTACTGTCTCCAAACGTACGCGTGAATAGCATTGGCGCACTCGCAAATGTTTGGCCCGTACGGAACCAGGAAATAATAGTGGTTCCGTAAATGGTGGTAATGTATTGCTTTGTTTATGAATTTACACAACCCTTTGCAAAATCTTGGGTATCGGTTTGATATCACAAAATGGTACCTAAACATAATTATGTGTTGTTCTTTGCCTGGTGGTCCCCTTTAATTAACGGTTGCCTCACAAATTAAACATTCCTTGAAGCGCCCTCTAAACCAAAACTGTACTATCGCTTTAGATTGGGAGACATAGATAATGTTTGGCACGATTTATTTGTCATACTTTTATTTTGTCATATGGGCAGTCAGTGACAGTATACCAACGCGGGCATGGATCGAGTTGTCGCACTGGGTAAATGTTGCTGTAATTATAGCGATAATAATGGAACGAGTATCACCCGTAGTCATGGTAGTTGGAAATACCAAGGGATATAAATATGGGTGCGCTTCGTTATTCCGAAGGTTCGTTATTCCGAGGGTTCGTTATTCCGAAGGTTCGCTATTCCTAAAATAGAAATCAGGTTCGTTATTCCGAAAATGAATTCGGGTTTGTTGTAATGCTATAATTTCAGATTGGCGTAGCCACGGGAAGGAAGGGAGAGAGAGGGGGGGGGGGGGGGCTTGCTCAACACAGGCTCTGTATTAAATTAAGAGAAATAGAACTATAATTTCAGATTAGCACAGCCACGTGGGAAAGAAGATGGGGGGGGGGGGGGGGGGGCTCCTGCTTAATCAAATAAAGATATAAAACAAACTTAAATGTTTGATTGGTCTGGCCAAGGGAGGGAAATGGAAAGGGGGAGGGGTATGCCTAATGCAGGCTGCAAATTAAATTTTTAAAAATAAAACAATTATAGTACATGCATGCATGTATTATAACAAACCCGATTTCATTTTAATATTATAACTAACCCGAATTCATTTTCGGATTAACGAACCCTATTTTATTTTCGGATAAACGAACCTTCGGAATAACGAACCCGATTTTAAAGAACCTTCGGAATAACGAATCTTCGGAATAACCGAACCTTCGGAATAACGGACCTTCGGAATGACGGACTGTAACCATAATTATGATATTAGCCTGATTACAGACGATAGAGCGAGAGTGAAAATAATGCAGAGTTGCAGACACATAATTAGGGGGGATGCTTGCTTTTTCGTGAGAGACACTGGAAACGTGACTACATGTATTTGTGATCTGAATGTCATCCTTCTTCCCGTTCTCGTTTACATTACAGTATTCTGCCCGCATGCGCGTCGATGAATTGAGCTTTAATGAAGACCACACTAAGGAATCGTATATTCACCATATCAATGGACGCATGCGCATAAATGTATTAATCTTACAAAACATGTTGCTAATGTAAAAGATAATTCAAACGTACGTATATATTATTGACCACCGATCCGTTTGTACCTCATTTGAAAGGAGTGTTCAAGAGATTAAACATCTACTATATCAAGATGATTTGATTTTGGCATAACATTCATCATCCATAGATCTTCTCTCCTATTATCTTCGAGACCAGTCGGTTAAAAGCCATAGAATCGTGCAAAGATATCTCCGATACTCAAACTAGAATCAAGAAAACCATCAATATCGATCGCTGGTGGGCTGAGTTCACGTCTGTAGAGTCTGGATGCCGTTTTCTTTCCGTAAGTTCGTGTTGCTCTTTAATTCTAACTGATTACAAAGTTTTAAAGTATCGAATAAATGCCTTTTCTTGCAAATGTTCATACAAAACGATAATTAATATAAAATTAATACAATGTATAGGTTTCGACCCAAACCCATATATCCAACCTCTTTAATCAAAATATTATACAATCACAGCACGAAATTGAGTTGGGTCACTATTTGTGATGGAGTATATAATGTGCAGTAGAACTTCATTCATACAGAATCGTCTCGAAACCACGTGTTACTGTAAAATAATTTAGTAAATGAAAATTAAAGATATTTTTTTGTTGCGGTGAAGAATTTATCAAATTTAAAGAGGGATTTCATCATTGAAGGGAATTAGCAACATTGTCCAAATCCTCAAAACGTACTTGGAACTCTATAATGGTTCTCTTATACCTTATCATATTCATATTAACAATAAAAGCACGAGACAGGTTTCGGTTTTTCAAATTTCCATTTCGTTCAAAAGATACTTACGATTGAAGTGTTCAAAATATGAAATTGTCTACGGGATAATTTCATGCCGTATACAAAGTAAGTACAATGAGTTAGTGAATATCACTTTGCATTTTTGCTCATATCTCAGCCAAAAAACATCCAATGAACGTGACGTTTGCACACATACTTTGTGGGCATAATTATCAGATCACTCAAATACATATTTTATTAATCACTCATCACTTTTTGCACTTGCCAATAAAGTTACTAGATCCCTTTAAAATGTGATGTTTGCTAAACATACCAATAAGGTGAATAAGAGAACTTGAACTCTGAGCAAAAATCTGGGCCAAAAAGGTAGAGAAAAAAAAAGTTATGACAGTTTGAACTTTGTTAAGAATTGCGAGTGTCGTTTGTGAAGTTAGTTGCGAGCTGCTTCCAGTGTGATATACACGAAACTTGACAAAAAATAAAATTATTTCAATAACGAAGCAATTTTATGAGGCTGAACATGTTGAAACAATTAAGCCATTTGTAGTCCTTTATAGTTTTCGTGAAAACAAGCAAAATATCTGTGATATATACTTGAAATTCGTGTTCAAATAGCGCATGGCAAGTTGCTTTACCATGTTTATGTTCGCCGATAAGTTTGAAAGGGGCACTCATTTATGTTCAGATATATAGGCATATCCCTCTAGTTTTCTGTCCGATTCTAATACAATTTTCACCGATAATTTCTTCTCATTCTTCTATTGAAATCTGGCTTTAAATTTCTCTTTGAAGAGGTCTAGTGACTTTGTTGATCGGTTGATAACATGAGTATTTCTGTGACTTGATATGTCTATTGAGTGGTATGTGAACATTTAATTGTGAATGATGTCATAATACGACCGAGTATGAATGAACGAAATGCAAAGTGATATTTGCTAACCCATTGCACTTACGTTGTACACAAGTTAGAATTGTCCCATGGAGAATTTCAAATCAAACCACATCAATCATAAATATCTTGATAACGAAAGAGAAATTTGGAATACCGAAACCTGTTCCATGCTCCTATTGGCAGATTGGTAATACGAGTACAGCAAGGTATGCATGGTATGAGAGAACCACTACGTGTTCTGGATATTGACAATGTATAGATCGCTTTAATCAAATAGTAATGTATATCAAATTAACAAAAAAGTTATCCCGCTTAACTTTACCATATACCCGAGCTCGATAATAGATAAACATTGGGTCAGCTTGAATCAATTTGTCTAGCCCATTATACAAAAATCAGAGTTTTAAAAAAATGTTCCTGGTTAGTCGTTTCACTTTATAAACATAACATCAGAATGAGAGGAGCGTTGTTTACTCATAATACTGTGCGCTATTCTTTCTTTCTTTCATGTTTCGATATCATTGCTACTTGCAATTTCTATCAATAAAAGAAGAAAATACAAACCCTATATGTGCAAAACAAAGTCAGTGACTAATGACTAGGTCACAAATGCTCCGATTCGGGATAAGGCGCCATTACGATGCCACTTTTAGGGAAAATCTTGCGGGAATCTTACGGCGGCCGCACGAGTGCAGTGGCTATCCTGCGGTCGCAGTAGCATTTTTCCTCGCCGTACGACATCGTGGGAGGTTAGAACATGGATGTAAGCTCGTAGACACATCGTAGAGACCATCGCACAGGCACCGCAAGGGCACTACACGGGCCCAGCACGGTCCCCGTAGCATTTTCCGAATATATCGTACGATTTTGAGACTGAATCTTTGGCCACTGAAATCGTATCGTAGTCGTAAGATTTGAAAGTTATCGTAAGAGTATCTTGCGATGTCCTTACGAGTCCCGTAAGGTGTCCCGTATGGACGCTAAGATTATGTTTACGGAAGCCGTGCGATTTATTATTGCTTTCACTCCTAAATTCATCGCACGTACCCCGGCGAAGATGTGACTGCTATACAAAAATACCGCAGACATCCAACGATATTTTAACTTTCCGAAATCGTAAACAAAATTTGCCGTATCTAGGTAGAAAAAATCGTGCGGCACCCGATGCGTTTGTGACCTAGGCATTAGCATTTTCTATTCTTTTGATTTCAACAGTTAGCCTACCTTGCCGCTGTCGGAGGTATCTGATTCAGACAACTTCAATTCAGCGAAATGGCGTCAGGACTTGATGAGTCTGCTGCAACTAGTAACGTCTCACTCAACGAATGGAACAGTCAAAACAACTCTACCGGAGAACGTCATGTAATTAATGGTACTGTCATATTGATGCTAACGCTCATCGTGTTGTTTCTCATGTGTATCGTACTGGGAAATTTAATTGTCATCATAAGCTACTGGAAATTCAGCACCATTCATAATAATGTGACGAATTTGGTGATCCTGCATTTGGCCATCGCAGACCTTCTGAATGGAGCTTTCGCCGGACCTGTGGTTCTAAGCGTAATCGTACGGCAATCGCTCGGGATCGTGACGGTCGGGGAAATTGGGTGCAAGATTCTCCTTGTTCTGACCTTTATACCATCTAGCGTACCCACGTATCTCATCATGCTCATTCTCCTGTCTCGAATACTGATGTTACGTTCCCAAGGGGCTGCTGCGCTTCTTGGGCGCATCGGAAGAAAACACATGAAAGCTTGTCTTGTATTCATATGGTCCTATTCATTTGCTCTCTACATGTTCTTCATATTTGGGTTGCCTGCTATGCAAGAGACCCAATTGGTGAACTACCACTGGGAATGCGTGCCCGAGTTTGCCCAAAGCTCCTTCATGAACATGACTGTACTCGTTGTCGAATTTCTCATACCATTTACAATCTGTGTGGGTCTATGCACATCGCTTTATATCTTGATCCGCAGGAGGGCTTTACGAGTGAGCCTAGCGAAATCTCGGCCGATTGCTAATACGCATACTAGAAATAAGACATTTGTAGGAGCGCGAACCAACCAACAAACCACATCACAGAGATGCATTACTAGAGTCCCAAACAAGGTGATGCCAAGATTAGACGAAAATAAATGCCACAGTATCCCATGCCGCAATGACGTCTTGGATAATCCCGAGAATAGATGTCATCGATTTCTAGACCAAAACGAAGCTAAAATCACCTGCGCAAACACCTCTTTGTCGCCTTCCTGTTCCACTCATACATCATCAACATTTCCTGAGGACATGAATGCGGTAACTCGCGGTAACTCGCAGTATATGGCCAAAAGACAACTTAGACGAAAAGGAGGCCCTACTCGCGATCCGGGATCTACCAACATCGAAAGCGATCCAGGACCATTAACGGAACAACTCAACATTCCATCGACTTCCACTCCCCAACCTGTTAGGAATGTCTTCGCCATCGGCACCACGGCCACAATGGCCACTACTCGTGAAGATGGACATTTCGAAGGCAAAGTAAGGCCGAGTCCCGGTAGCAGCAGGCATCCACACTCTCCCCGGCGGGTTGTCGCTGGTATCAACAGACACCGGAAATCATTGCTAATGATGGGCTCGATTCTCGTGGCGTTCTTGATATGTTGGTTACCCTGCAACATAGCGAACCTGGTCAGGCTCTTTTGTCCTGACTGCGTGTCATATTCTCATGTGGTATACCTCTCATCAACATATTTTCTTAACTCTATTATAAATCCCATTCTGTACGCTGCCACCAATGTTCATTTTCGAAAAGGTTTTTGGGCGATTCTTCGACGGCGATAGTTAGATTTTTGCAAAGTTGCCATGTTGGATCTTCGTGCGTATATATATTATGTGCATTTGCAATCTCTTCACTGCCTCGCAAAAAATTTATTTTGAAGCGCTCTCTATAAGAGAACTTTACTATCCCTTTAACAGACTTTTTTTTGAAAAAGTGTAAGCATTTTATTTATTTTATTTTAAAGGGAGTGTCCGCCTTTTACAAATCGTCTGAACAGTGTCCAGTAGACTGAATGAGGATGAATGTGACACCCACATACAATTTCAGATCGAATCCTGTAATTTGGATTCTACGAATAAAAAACGAATGTGTAGAAATCATCCCTTCATCGATATATGTATCGGCAAATAATATATGTGTTTAACTGATTTAGCATAATATTACAACAGTATTGTGGTTATCCTTGTAAAGGTATTGAATAGTCGATTTGTTAAAAGTATGACACAAAAATGGAGAATAAACAAATACATAGTCAGTTTTGCGAGTCTTAGTTATTTCTTTAGTATTCGCTTACGCCGCTTTTCGATCACAATCTGTGCGCGGTTCACGCATAGCCACGGGGGGCAGGCTGCAATGCGCCGGCAGCTATCGTGGGCAAAATGTTGCACAGGATGACAGGCGAAGACTCGTAATGCAATAAATACGACGTTCTACAGTTTTCATTATTCTAAGGTCTATAACTCGACGAAAACTAGATTTCAAGCCCTAAATTTTTCAGGCAAGCTGTCAACTGACATTTTCTTTCATGTAAGACAATAACCTCGCTACTTTTTAAATTGGGCTTGCAAAAGATGGACACTCCCTTTAAATCATCGAATAAATGAGGAATCCCACATTATTTTATTCCTATCGAATATATTTATTGGTATTTCAGCTGTTTCTGAACCATCTTTGATCAAATAAAGTCTATTCTGTCATTAAAATTGTATTCTCTTCAAATTTGACACTCAGTTTGTCATTATCCCAACAAAATAAACATTCTTGACGCGCCCTCTATACCAAAACTCAACTGTGTGCAGGCAGCATGTGGTAAAGTGTCTCTACATGGTTATTTTAGTTTGCGGTCTTGATTATACAAACTATCACACTTTACATCATTATGAACTTGCTTTGATAGAGATTGACTAGGCACCATGATGTTGCAATTAATTGGTGGTGTTTGGTATGTATAAGGCGAACCGGCTAGTTTCATCAGCAGATGTTTTCAATCATATTTATGTTTTTTTTAAATGAGATAACGTCTTAGATTCGTTCAATAATGGACCCTACTGCTAGAAGGGTCCGTGACATGATGTATGGATCTACACAGTAGGGAGGCATATTATGTTGATTCAAATTTAAAGGGAACTAGACAGAGTGCACTCACGGAGTGCACACCTCCGCCAACGCTCGAATTTTGATTGGCTAACTTCAATCTCCTTGCATGCTGCACGAACACACGAACACACGGACACACAAACACACGAACACACGGGACCAAAAACATAACCTCCTTGGCGGAGGTAATAAGTAATTATGCTTGGTTAATCAATAATATAAAGAATACAAATTGACCTTGCTTATTTCTTTGTAGATACAGCTCTCGGTGAATTAGGGTCACGCGCCGATTTCAGGCCTGTTTAGTCTAAACTTGTGACTTGCCCCGAGAGGGCGCTCTTTATTCGTTCAAAGTGTTTCCTTTTTTCCTGTATATTATGTAAACTTATACAACGAATGCATACCAAAATATCTGCTTTGTTAATCAATAATATAAAGAATACAAATCCCCCCTGCTAATTTCTTTGTATAGATACTGCAATACCACCCAAATAAGCTCAAGCATATACATACTCGAACTCAGCTTTACCAGAACTCCTACTTCCCACAAACTGTAACAGCATGGAATGCGCTCCCCAATAATATCTTGGCTTCTACATCACTAGGAGCCTTTGCGGGAGCAGTTGCCTCAATCGGCAATTAATGGGACACCTCACCGGTTCCCCTCGACTCTACGTCCTGACTGATGGACCCTGTCGAGTACCCAAGTAGAAGTAGAAGTAGAAGTATTCCTTGCGAAAATCGGGGCACGCGCCGTTTTTTAGGCACGTTTAGTATAAACTTGTGAACTGCCCAGAGAGGGCGCACTTTATTTACTTAATTTTGTTTTCCTGTTAAGTTAGTATGTAACATTGAAGTATACCACTACGTAGTGTTATACTTCAATGGTATGTAACCTTACATAACGAATGTATGACAAAACATTTGTTTGGTTAAAGGGCAATGCAACTCAAGAATAGAGTTTATCCTACTTTACATACATCGTAATATGCCTGTTTATTATATGTAACATTACTCCGACTCAGATTTCTGCTTTGGAAGAAATATTATGTGAAAACTCTATCGGGTATACCACTATTCACGCGAACACTGCATGGAGGCCGCCATTATTAGGTTTGTGCGGACTACGGTCAATGATAGGCACTAATGCATTTCAACAGTACCAATTCAAACCATTGTCTGAATACTTGTAGATGCTTTGAAATCAGTGAAAAGCTTTTTGTTCGGCCCTAAGCACATACGTCAGAGCTTGCAAAGCATGTCGGGTAATTACAAGAACATGGCCGCTCCCATCATCTTTTGCCGCCGTAAGAATAGTAAAATGTGGGTATGTTCACGTAAGGATTTCATGGGATCCAGGAGGCCAAAATTGCCAAGTTATGTATCAAATCTCATTGCTCTTTAATCAATCATATACGGAGTACACATTCGCCCGTTTATTTCTTTGTGGATACGTTTTTATTTGTTTGTTTGTTTTTTGTTTTTTTTTGGGGGGGGGAAACCGGTCACGAACTCGGGACTTTCCCAAAGTATCTACATTTTTATTAAAATCTTCTAAATAAAAGAAAAATGCAATTTATCATGTATGCAGGAAAATATACATTTATATACCATGTATACATTATAATTACATAATGAAGTAAGCTTCAAAAGTTTATTCTTTTCGAGCGGCTGTGGTGAAAAACACAAAATGGTCAATATCTCAGTATCTAAATCCGTACATAATTATAGATACTGTTTTTTTCCTTGGGGCAGCACTTGCTTTGTGCGCTGCGCGCATTTTTCTGAATTTGACGACACGGTACGTAGCTTTAATACAGGGTGGCCCCCAAAAAACGGAACTGGGTACTTGCCATAATAAAGACACATGATGACTAGGTTCACGAGATAGGACATCGTTCACAAAGGAAAATGATACCAAGAACAGTAATTTTTATCGAGTATTGTTTATTTAGGATGTGTCAGGTTCCCATTTTGTCCATTTTTACCAAGTCAGTGCCTAATAAATCGTACTTACTGCCCATCATAGCATCGAAAAACGAACAATACGTGCGCCATTGTTAGTGTGCATTCAGCTGTGTGCCGAGAGAATGGGCATAGTTGTTTGGTGCTATGACGGGCAGGAAGTGCGATTTATCAGGCACTGTCTTGGTAAGAATTGACATAAATGGGAACCTAACATGGTCTCACTGAAGACGTCCTAAAACAAAAACTAATTGGCCAAAATTACTGTTCTTGGTGTCATTTGTCTTTGTAAAAGATGCACTATCCCGTGAACCAAGTCATCATGTTTCTTTACTATGGCAAGTACCCCGTTCCGATTTTTTTTTTGCTCTGTATAACACCACCGGCGTGCTGCTTGAGTTGCTCTTCGTTTTGCTTAATTTCACTGGGACAGTGACAGTCATGATGACGTAACGTGAGATTGGTCACCCTGAAGTATACTTGGTTGTGACATCACGCATAGTCTAGGTTTTTTCTAACAAGATAAGCGGTGTGAAATTACAAACCACCGAACCACATCCGAATATTTTCTTTGTGTACGTTTTGGGATGGAAACGGACGGAGATGGCAGTATACGGCACGCAACAACACCGCATGATTGCTCCAAGAAGGGCATGGTTGGGGTAGTGACAACCAAGGAGAGGGGGCTAAAGGGGCAGTATACGGCACGCAACAACACCGCATGATTGCTCCAGCAACAAGGGCATGGTTGGGGTAGTGACAACCAAGGAGAGGGGGCTAAAGGGGCATATTATACACACTAAGAACAAATGGGTCAATCTTACACCTATATAGGTGCAAACTGTTGCCACACTGGGGGCTCCTATATACGTGCAAAAGTTCACCTTTTGGTAAAGGTTCAGATTTAATCCTTCACCGTTTGCACCTTGAGGGTGCAATATTGTATATTTAGGAAAAGGTGCAGAGTTGCACCTAAAAAAAAAATACGTGTAAGTGTAAACTTAAGTGTAAGTGTAAGTATAAATATAAGTTAAAGGTGCACAGTTGCACCAGTGTGGTGCAACATTGCACCTTTGAGTTAAGTGTAAAAGATGCACCAAAAATTGTTAAAAGTTGAACACCCCTTTCCTGCGAGTGCATGTGTGTATAGTCCTATTCTCGTAGTCCTAATAACCTATGATATAACCTATACATACTTTGCCCTAAGCCTATACCTATCATTCCTAACCATCGGTCCTCGTTCACGTTTAGCTTATAAGCATGTTACAACACGATGTATGTTTTTATAGTGGTTAGTAATTAAACACAGACGTTAAAACAGTATCGCCTTAATTCATTACATCCAACATGGTTCACAAGAGTCCACTGATAATTAATTGTTACTAAATTAAATTACAAATGCATTCTGATAATTATTTCACAAAATAACGTGATGAACAGATTAAATGTTCGTTTTGCAAAAGCACAAACTAGCACATGAATATTCATGAACCTGTTACAAATTACTGCAAATCGTGCGGTTTTATTTGTATTCAATGTCAACAACAAAAGAATACGCTGTTTTGACCTGGAGTCATACTATTCAATTGATATAAATGCGATTCAATACGTATACTAGTCGTACACAAATCAGCTGTTGCTGTGTCGGAAAAACCTGAAAAGCTTTTAAAATTGCCATGAGCAACCATTGTTAATAGGCTACGCATAAACTGGTCTTTAGATCATCGAATTTATGATGTCGCATTATTTTATTATTACTCCGGTTATACTGTATACTCTGCATCATTGTCAAGTCTGCACCTTCCGATTAATGTTTTTCTTTGTGTGAATAACGTGCGATATCTTGGCAAAAGAAATTACCAATCAGAGGGGCTGTAACGAAACTATTTTTAAATTATAAATATTCTCATAATACTTTATTTCCTTCATGCATAAGCTATCATTTTACAAAAGAATCATAGAGTAGTGATGGATATTAAACATTTTGCATTAAAACACTAAATGCATATTTTGTCTCTCTGTGAGTTAACTATTTCTCTCGGACCTTGTAATTGGCTGACTGCCTTGCCGTGGCCGTAGTTGTTATTTATTTTCAGACCAATTTCAATAATTTCAAAAAGACAGTTGACACATGTTCATTATAAAACCATAAACTTATACACTCATTATGGTGCACAATACTTTTGATGTTGGCATATAGTTTATCAATGGTATATATATATCTCAGAAAACCACGTGTGCAGTAGGACCGTTGTATAGGAACAAGACCAAGAATAGTGGGTCTTTGTACTTTAGCAAAAAATCACCTAAATAGGTGCACAAAATGGTGCAATGTTACTCCTTTACCAAGTCTGCACCTTTCGCCGTTACTTTACCTTGTTTGATTCTCGCTTGGTAGCTTATCAAGCAAATGACTAATCAAAGGGGCTGTAGTGAATCTACGTGTGAAGAAGAACTATTTTCATATTACGTTAGTGCCAATTTCTCTGTTTTTTCAAATCCCTGCATGCATGATGAGCTATTATTTCACGCAAGAACCAATAGAGCAGTGATGTAAATCAACAATTTTGCATTTAAACACAAAATACATGTGTTTTCTCTCCGTGAGTGAATTGTTTCTCTCGGACCCTGTAATTGGTTGATAGCCTTGCTGTGGCCGTAGTTGTCATAAATATGATCGTACAGACCCATCTAATTCTTTTCAAGATTATATTAAAATAAAATTGGCACATATTCATTCAAAACCATAAGGGTATACATTCATAATAGTGCGTGATATATTTGATGATTGACATAGAGTGTACGAATCTTATATTAACAGAGGAGTACATAAAACCATGCATGCAGTAGGACCATGGTTTAGGAACAAGACTAAGAAAGGTGCGACTTTGCCCCTTAGCAAAATGCACCCTAAAATGTGCATAAAATGGTGCAACTTTAATCCTATGCCGAGTCTGCACCTTTTTTTCGTTACTTTGCACCATTTATCAACCATTTTTTCTTAGTGTGTACGGCACGCAACAACACCGCATGATTGTTCCAAGAAGGGCAGGGTTGGGGTAGTGACAACCAAGGAGAGGGGGCTAAAGGGGCAGTATACGGCACGCAACAACACCGCATGATTGCTCCAAGAAGGGCATGGTTGGGGTAGTGACAACCAAGGAGAGGGGGCTAAAGGGGCAGTATACGGCACGCAACAACACCGCATGATTGTTCCAAGAAGGGCAGGGTTGGGGTAGTGACAACCAAGGAGAGGGGGCTAAAGGGGCAGTATACGGCACGCAACAACACCACATGATTGTTCCAAGAAGGGCATGGTTGGGGTAGTGACAACCAAGGAGAGGGGGCTAAATGGGCAGTATACGGCACGCAACAACACCGCATGATTGTTCCAAGAAGGGCAGTGTTGGGGTAGTGACAACCAAGGAAAAGGGGCTAAAGGGGCAGTATACGGCACGCAACAACACCATGATTGCTCCAAGAAGGGCATGGTTGGGGTAGTGACAACCAAGGAGAGGGGGCTAAAGGGGCAGTATACGGCACGCAACAACACCGCATGATTGTTCCAAGAAGGGCAGGGTTGGGGTAGTGACAACCAAGGAGAGGGGGCTAAAGGGGCAGTATACGGCACGCAACAACACCGCATGATTGCTCCAAGAAGGGCATGGTTGGGGTAGTGACAACCAAGGAGAGGGGGCTAAAGGGGCAGTATACGGCACGCAACAACACCGCATGATTGTTCCAAGAAGGGCATGGTTGGGGTAGTGACAACCAAGGAGAGGGGGCTAAAGGGGCAGTATACGGCACGCAACAACACCGCATGATTGCTCCAATAAGGGCAGGGTTGGGGTAGTGTCAACCAAGCAGAGGGGGCTAAACGGGGAGGGGGCTTTTGAAAACAAAGTACTTATATTTACGATATACCTCGAAATTAGAGCATGACCAACGTTATTAAATTGTAAACATAAATATAACAATTATTTATTGTTAGTGAAGTATGATATCATAATATGTGTAGATTAAAAGTAATGTTTTTAACAAAATATTTAATAGCATGTATGTTTTCCCTTCTCTTCTATCCTTTTGTTTTCTTTCATCTTCTCTCTATATACCATAAGGGGACATACCCTCGATAAGCCTCTGGCTTTTTGGTACTCTCCACATTCTCATTTATTGTTTGCTTAGTCTTCTTCAATCTGTCTGTGCACCTAGTTTTTACCTGTAAGATTGTTAATGTTATAATTGTAATTGCATCAGTTGTATTAAATTGTATTTGTTGTTTTTAATGCAGAATGTGGAAATAGATTAAATTAAATGAAATTACCACAAAGTGGAGCAGTCAGGGGCCACGATTCCCATTGGTGCGGCTTCTATACAGCCCCTATACATGTTTATTCTCGAAGTTGTCGAATTTATAGATTTTGTTTGTCAATATTAAGAGGATCTGATATTTGTAATGTGGTGTTATGTTAATCCGCGCAACTGTACATGTATATAGCTGAGTAGTCATGAAACAAAATTAAAATGTATTTTAGTTCAGGTACTCGTGAGAATAGGTGTTCCTTGATGCAAGAAGAGTATCTCAGTATGATGTTGCTATTATATTCGTATTCACAGTATAGGCTTGTCATAATACACAATTACAATTTATTTTAGTTCAGATACTTGTGTGAAATGTTGTTTCTTGATGCAAATATGCATGGGTCTCTATGTATAGTAAGATAATAAGATGTGCATGATTTAGTGCAAAATCCCCCAGTTACAGACTTACAGGCCAATAATTGAGACGCGTGATCTATCATCTTACGCCCTGCAAACGTTACACTGCACCTCGACCTACACGACCTAGGCCCCGTTGCAGATATACGATCGATTGTAAGTTACAATTGATTGTAAGTCTGATTGAAGATTAAGATTGAAAAGTTGCGCATTTCAACCAATCAGATTTGCGCATTTAGTCACATGATCTGACTTACAAATAATTGAAACTTAATAATCGATTGCATCTCTTTCGGCAACGGGGCCCTAGACGACCAGGGCCTCGTTGCAGAAAGAGATACAATTATTTGTAGTCAGAAAATTTGCGCGTTTCAACCGATCAGATTTACGCATTTAGAACACATGATTTGACTTACAATTAATTGTAACTTACAATCGATTGTATCTCTGTCTCCAACGGGGTCCAGAAATGTAAAGGGATCTGGGCCCCGTTGCAGAAAGAGATGCAATCGATTGTAAAGTTGCAATTAATTATAAGTCAGATCATTGACTAAATGGGCAAATCTGATTTGTTGAAATATGCAAATGTTCTGACTTGCCATTAATTGCAACTATACAATCGATTGTATCTCTTTCTGTAACGGGATCCTAGTAACATAGTTAATATCCGCATAACTGAAAAACCTTGCCTACATGAAACCTAGCGTGTTGTTAAAATAATGTGTGAATGTGTGTACAGGCTGCTCTTATAACATTCTCGTTGACTTTACTAGCTTACCTCAATTAGCTCTTTTACTTGTAACGCCCCGTTTACATGGAGATTGAGTAAACAAAGTTGATCGAGAGTTAATCAAGGTGATTGCTGTTCAATTACAGTCGCTCATAGAGTAGTATTTGAGTCAACATATTCTTGTTGTTCCTCTTAATAAATGTGGCCCAACTGTTAGTCAAATTTACAAAGAACCCGTCTGGTCAAATATTTGACTTGCCAAAGCAACGGGCTTCGATGGGATGCAAAAAACGTTTGAATCATGGGAGGGCAAAGTGTATACTGCACATACACGGACATTGTTTGTTTTTCTTTTCAATACTTTATTCGAGTGACATCATTCATTTGTGTGAGCAAAACAAAATGTTATTAACAATAAGTTCATATATGAAAAAGTTTATCAAGAACTTGACTAAGAAATTCCGCACAAGCTACCGGTATATGTCCACTAAGTGATTTGTGAATATTCCATGGTAAATGAATGTCATACAATATGACCGAGTAATGAGGGAAAAGGCAAAGTAATACTTGCTAACTCATTGAACTAACGTCATACACATCAGTTGAAATTCTCCCGTAGAGATTTTCACGTAGAGAATATCTTCATAACGTAAGAGAAATTCGGAAAAGCGAAACGCCTTCTACGCTTCTATCGGTAATTCGGACGGATGCAACGATATATGTGGGACCTGCTACGTTTCTTTAGTAAGTTTTCTGGATGTAGACAATGTTACTATAATCTCTTTGATGTAGGTCCGTATCACCAGTCCCATTTCTCATGAGGAATGTCTATTGTCAAACAACGATATACGAAGAAATATCGATGGAAAAGACAACTAAATTTGGGAACCTTTACCCTCAGATCTATATAACATTTACTAAGGGGGCGATTCCATGATCTCTTTGGAGCTTTTATCCCGCTTTGGTCTATTTGGGGTACGCATTTTCATTAAATATCGACATGTTTTGATCCCAGGGCCGCAAAGCGTTATTTACTACACTATACAGTGTGACGCGGTAGACACCTGACGGATGAGACGCGCACGGATCGATCGAAAAGTGGGCAAATACAGCAGACAAAAGTAAAGAATTCGAATTGAATAGACCAATCCACTCACCGACGCGTAATAGTGATCGGAGAGAGTATTGATTATGTTTGGTTTGTACTGGTCATGTGAACATTTTGTATACAGGTTAATATTAATTTTGTTGTGTCAATATTGCGTGTTAGTTGTTATTATGGGAATTTTGGGTGTATATCAGTGCACTTAATATGCTTATGTATATATGTATGTATATGTGTCTTTGTTTTACGGTGTGTGTGTGTGTGTGTGTGTGTGTGTGTGTGTGTGTGTGTGTGTGTGTGTGTGTGTGTGTGAGAACATATGCAGTCGTCAACCCTTTCCAAAACAACAGCAAAACCAGTAACTTTGGACGCGGGGGAGGGGGCTTGCAGTGCCCCCAATTATTTGTCAAAAACAATTACAAATACAAAACATTGGTGGGAAGAATACAATAAAGTTTCCCCACAAGGCGCCACGAGCACGTGTCCCCTTCATTATTTGACAAAAAACAATACAAACATATGGGGAAAATCCTTTATGAAATAAAGAAATGCATATGGTGTGCGAAAAAAAAGGTACGCACTTATTGCATCATAAAATATGAAAATGTGAATTACATTTAACCCCTATCAGATGCAAATGTGCATTAATATTTTTTGCACAGTTTTGCTAACGAAATGATAATTTTCGAAATCTAATTTATATTGCGAACTTGCGCCGGTTAACCGGTTTGAAATATATATACTAGCTCAATGTTACGTACAAACGAGCCTTAGTTCAAAATGGCGGACTGTGTTGTAGCATCCCTTTGTTAGAGGGCGCTAATCAATGAGCTCCACAGAGATGCACACATTGCAGCCTCTAGTACAAGTCATAAGTTTCCCGTTTACATAATTCAGATTTGGGCTGTGCTTTAAAATGTTGTTTTTTTATTCCTCGAAGCGTCCTCTAAACCCAAACTGTACTACTACTTGTATTGATATTTTTCCATTCCGCCAAATGTTTTAAACGGCGAATTTAAAGTGACCCAACACCCACAAATCATTTTCTAATAAATGAAAGATAATAGTTTAAGTAGTCCATTCCACCAAAAAGTTAAAAGGATCGTACAGTTTTGGTCAGACATAATCTTAGTTACTAAAACTTGTCAGTTACTATTTTAAAATAATAGTTATAATTCAATGGTGCTTCAAAAAGCAGCTGTTAACACAAGAGGGTGCCATCCACACACCTCAAGTTTCAACCATTTTTGTATCAAAATATGTGAATGTGGGGTTTGGTTAAAATAGTTATCCAATAGAGATGTCATCAAAAACAATGTTAAAACCATTTTGGTATCAGAGATGTGTAGGATTTATAAACGGCTTGTTCAAAATTATCGAATTATTGTGGGATCCCACAATAATTATGGTTACATCTTTGGATATTTCAGCCGTCTCTGAACCGATTTTGATGAAACAAAGTTGATTCTGTCATTACAATTGTGTGCTCTTTGAAATCTTACGGACGCTTACGGACCTATACTGTATAAGGCCCAGTTAGGTTCGGTATGTTCGGGTGATTAACTGCATTATTTATGAATTAAACAATCATTTGCAAACTGCTGTTCATCTATTAAATATCAAATTACGGTACTTAATAAGGCAGTGTTGTTCTTTGAGTGGTGGTCCCATTGAAATATTGTTGGTAAATTGAACAAGGTGAATCAATGATATGATATAATAGGGCAAAGGGATGTTGTTGAATGACAAATGATATTTTACGTGATGTTATCTGAGTTGGCTGATCGCCCATTCTGTGTTTATATCATCGGATAATATCCATGATATCGATCGATATTCTGACAAGCGAGAATGTCATTAGTTCATCGACTCCTTAAGGTGGTATCTCACCGAGCTGGAGACTAGTTGGCGATCAGTTGGCGACTCAGTCTCCGCTGGTCGCGGAGACGTCTCCGCGACGTCGCCGCGACGTCTCCTGGAGACTAGCCGGGTCTCCGGGGAGTCGCGGGAATTTTGTCCACGACTGGGGAGACGTCGCGGCGACGTCGCCGCGACCTACTGGAGACTAAAGCCCGGCGCAGACAGAGCCGACTCGACCCGATCCGACTGGTTTAAATCAGGCTAGAGTTGGGCCCGGTGAATCGGAGCAGATTTATCGCGTTGAATCGGCCCCAACTGGCATCCGACTGTTTCTCGACTGGCAAAATATGTGTCGCGAGGCACTGAATACTGAGCCGATCGGAATGACAACCAGTCTAGTCGGCTCTGTCTGCGCCGGGCATTAGGCGACTGAGAGGAGACGTTGCGGAGACGTCTCCGCGACACTACTTAACGTTGCTTGACCCACTTTAGAGACCACGTGACTGAGTTCGTTATCATTTGGTACAGTTTGTTCCTGTTCCCATGGATATGTCGCGGATAGACTTCGCCTTGGTGAGATTGCAAACCATTTTCGGGTCTCCCGAGTCGCCGCGACTACCGCGACTGATCAGTCGCGGCAGTCGCGGCGACGTCTCCGCCGGTGAGATACGCACTTTAGTATTAACAGGGCCATATCGTTTCCCCTTAGTTCAAACAAGTCATGATGTTCACATTTTTAACTATAATGTAGGAGATCCATTACTGAACTAAAGTGGTTCCAAAAGAAATATTTGAATGTAAAACGATCATGAAATATTTGATACATTAGATGTATCCCTTTTTCATACAAACGCATGCTTATTAACTCATAATATGATAGATACCCCTGCAAAATATTTGTTTTTACTCACTCATATAATGCTCCACCTTAATTTCTCGCGTTTGTGTCTCTTCTGAGCGCTCTACGTTTGAATGAACATTATGAATGAAACCACATGGATTCGGTCCGTTAAGCAACGCACTTCTGCATTTCTGCTTACAATAGTATAGTATATCATAAGTGGAAACCCGAAAATCGATAGGAGCGTTTTACAGGTCAATAAAGATCAGTGGCATGCACACATGGGAGAGGCCGGGTCGTTGCCATGTCATCGCTTGTCAACAAATAATCTATTTGAACTTTAAGGTCATATATTTACCGATTTCGATCGTGTACATAATGTATATAGTATACAACCAATATTGAAGCAATTTTTAACGACTATTCTGTTCGTGCTGTAATACGATATTCTTGTGTGTACAAATAATGTACAAGGCAATACGTTACCCCCCCCCCCCCCCCCCCCCCCCCCCCCCCCCCCCCAATAATGACGCTACGGTCCTGTGTTCATACAATGTTTGGGTATTTTATGTACGAGTACAGTATACACTATCAATATTATATAGAAGTACTATGCGTCCGTACATGTATTCATATTTCCATAATACACACCACTTAATGCCATCTACTAGTATTGTTTGTCTGTACGTATAGATCGTAACAGTTCGAATACCATAATAATAATATGTTCGTACTCATGTTATTCATGTGCATGACATCCCAGTAGATTTGATGTCCATTGTCCACCCATTAGGGCGAAATATAATAATAATATCACCAATTACTTTGTAACATATTTGTTTGAACTTTATACTGTATATATACATAGTAGGCTATGATTTTGGATACTGTATATCAATTATGACGAATTATTATCATCCATAATTATGTTTCATATCACTGATATAAAGACGAGTCTACGACTCGTATGCCTTGTATATAAAACAAAATATTGGTGTAAAAATGAAGGAAAATGGCTACTTTGAATAACGATGTGTTTGAAGTATATAACGTTAAAATAAAACTTTACAATATAGGCTTATAAAGAGAATTATACTTTTCAGCGCCCGTAATGACTAATAGCACTTGAAAAAAGCATCTATGCCATTGATTTTCAATATAACTCGAGTGCGCCTTCCACTCGAATATTGTTGAACTGAGGAGGTGAAATATCGAATTCAGTACTTTTGAGCCCAGTAACTTGGACAGTGTCACAAAGTGAAGAGGACAAAGACAGGTGAGTCCATTGACTTGCATGCGGGGTGGGAGGGGGCATGGTTTCCCGTGAGAGGGTCAAAGACAGGGGAGTCCATTAAATTGCATGCAGGGTGGGAGGGGGCATGGTTTCCCGTGAGAGGGTCAAAGACAGGGGAGTCCATTGACTTGCATGCGGGGTGGGAGGGGGCATGGTTTCCCGTGAGGAGGGTGCAGTACCTTGTCCCCAAGTTTAATTTTAAAGTTTAGAATTATGGGACAGAGGGGACATTTCCTCCTCAGTCTCAGGAGTCGCCACTGTCACCTCCTTACCTCCTTAATCAGTAGTACAAGAGGAGAGAGTATTTTGGGTTTCCCCTGAGGAGGACAGTATGTCCCGAAATGAAATGTATTTTATTTTGTTTGTTTAGTTTATCTTTGATTAAATCAAAAAGCACAAGGTATAGCATGTTATTTCCACTGCAAAAGTTATGAATACATTTATATCATGCATTTATGCCTACATAAGTCGCTCCTCCTCCTCTTTCTAATCATCATCATCAGCAGCAGCAGCAGCAGATCATCATCATCGCCATCATCATCATCATCATCATCATCATTATCATCCTCGTGTCATCATCATCAAATGTATCTTGTTTACATTGTGTACCCCCCATCGCACCCCCCCCCCCCCCCACACCCCCTATAAATATTGCTGTATGGGATTTAATTTTTTTTAAAGGCTAGTGTAAAGTGTCTAACCACGAAAATTACTTGGAGCTTCCTCGTTTCTCTTCTACCATGTTGTTTAGCTTATGGTAAGAGAAGAATAAAATAGGGTTAATTTTTTCAAATGCCCCTTTAGTATGACGATAATATTTATCATTCAGCTCAAAAGCGTTAATTAACGGTAATAAACCTCATTTACGTCCGTTGTAAAAGCTGACGCATATTTTCGTTTTTTTAACCAGGAAAGCAGTGTTCTTTTTCAATGAAACTTTCACACATCATTTGGACATATCTTATAATGATTTTGGTACAGGATTAAAGTCTCAAATGTCATTTTGGGCAATATCTGACACTTTACAGGTAATTTCCCGGATTATTTTTTCTTAAAATGGAAATGGAAAAGGAAACTTACGCGACCCTGAGCATTTGCTGCACCATGGCCGGGTCAACCGCCTTCGCGTTCATCTTTCTTCTCTTGGTCATCTCAGCAACATCGTATCCATGTTGGTTGCCATTATCATCGGTGTCGTCAACCTCGTCCTCATCATCGTCGTCGTCATTATTGTCATCATGTCTCTTGTTTCCAATCTGTATCCAGGAGAATTTGATGTATGCACCATAAAATGCCTATATATAGGCTTTAATCTTGTTCTTTCTAATGTTCCTATATGGAGGGGCGCATGCGTACCCAACTAATTTTACTTGAACCTAGGACCTACAACTTAGCACACTACAAGTTATATGGTGTGAGACACGCAGTAAGGCCCCTTGACTTGTAGGGATGTGTGTGAGATATGTTCACAGTTCTCTCTGAGCTAGAGCATGTCGTCTTGCTCGTTGAACAGTTATATGAAGACATAACGTATGAATAGCTAACAGAACGTGAAAGCACCATTCCACCAGCTTATTTCATGTCCATCATGTCGTCAATGCGCACGGATAATTAGATAGTAATAGCAACGACGTATGCCGGTATAGATATACCATCATTGTGCTAAATGTATTTCAAGTCTTTTCATAACAAATTACAATTTCCACTAAACAAAAAGGATATAATCACAAAATGAAATCGTGATTGTGTTTCCTGTATTATAGGCCTATTGTAGGCCTATACCAATTTTAAAGATAGATCAAAAAGCGTATGAATTATGCAATTTAAAAAAATCCATTTGTGCCGATTTCCATATTCAAGAGCAAGATTGTCGATTGCACACATTGGTCCTCTCTCTGTCACTGTGTAAATCTTTGGTGTAGTAGATGGACTTACGAATGTGTGTTGTAACTCGTCCCTTTCTACATACCCTAGATATTGTAGTTCGCATTGAGTTAATACAGGGTATACACATGTAGTGGCTAGGTTCGGCTAGCAATAGGTTAATAAACCTTTTCCACCCTCTGCGTATCCGATTTCCGTTTTTGGTCCCAATGAAAAACTCATGCACCCCTCAATACAACTATATACGGTGTCAGCGAATTATTGTTGATGCTCCATGACCGAATGCGTGTATATGGTGTCGATTTGTTCAGATTTTGCATGCAGTAAGACGATACAAAGTTACCGAAGTGTGCCGCTTCCCGTAGCTTGGCATTTTGAAATGATTATTTCGGATTAATCAATACAAATTTAAATCAGCATTGAAGATAGGCTTGAGGTCTGCCCCCGACAACAATAGGCAGACAAGAATGAGAAAGAGAGCGAGAGTCACAACTCCTTTTTATCCTCGGGCGTTATTAGGCATCCATGCGTGGGGCTCTTGTCTGGAATTGAATCGTATACATTTTATGTTGTTTATGTCCTTGTATACACAGATCGAGTCGATCCGCGCCGCCCGACCGCGAGTTCGAGGGATCGCGATCTTGAACATGCATGCTGTAGGTTCAAGTATGGAAGACGCTAAAAGACAAGCGAAAATAAATGCCACTGGTCATCATACTTTAATCCTATAATAAATTATCAGTGTGTTGACCATTGAGATATCTCGAATGAAAACAACGCGGTATCGGTCAAACCAAATTCACTCAACTAATTGTTTTGACTATTTTATTGAAAAGGCCGGCCTATTTGGGATTTTACAAGTTTCAACTAAAAGTAACGGTTTTCCCGTTCATTTTCAAACTTTCATTTTCTCCTAAAATACTACAACTAAGCGGACTGGACGCATCCGAGATCAAGTGTACAATGAAACGCCATTAATCTTGTCCAGGCATAAAATGATCTAGTAAATTCGTTGACATGTCCAAAAACTCACGAAGGGTACATACATTCTGAATTTCTGTGGTCTGATACGTTCACTTATTTATGTGTGAAAATTCCATGGTAAATGAATGACATATGACCGAATAATGAGCGACAATGCCAAGAGATATTTTAATACTAACTCGTTGCACTATAACTTTGTACACAATTGAAAATATCCCAGTGACACTTTCAAATCATCTTTATATCATAATAGAAATTTGAAAAAAACGAATCTGAACCATTCTCCTATTGGTATACGAATATAACGAGGAATACATGTGAGAACAGCTACAGTTCTAAATAGGTTTTGGTTCATGGGTTTCGACAAAGTTATAGATCCCATTAAAGGGACATTGTCCAATTCCTCAAAATCCAATTGGAATTATAGCGGTTCCATCATACCTTGTTTTATACGTATTAACAATAAAAGCATGGGACAGGTTTCGGTTTTTTCAAATTTCCATTTTGTTCACAAGATATTTACGATTGAAGTGTTCAGATATAAAAACAAATAAAATTAAAAAAACTATGGGACCTTTTCAGCCGTGTACAAAGTAAGCGCAATGAAAGTGAATATCACTTTGCATTTTCACTCATTTCTCGGCCAAATAACATCCAATTAACTTGAAATTTTCACACATTACTTTCTGGACATATCAGATTACACCAATACACATTTTATTAACCAAGCATCACTTTTTGAACTTGTCAACAAATTTACTAGATCCCTTTAATGTCTCCAATCACCAATTTAACACTGATGTCCCGACCTCTGCAATGTTGGCAGGAAAGACCCATGGGTCACAGAAATTCAAGATTTCTTTTTTCCTGCCAGGCAGCTTGGGGAGATTCACCAGGGGTGCTTTTATGCTTTTATGTTTTCTGATCGTTTTGTAAATTCACTATTCATTTTGTATCATACATTGTACTTTATTTTGAAATGCCGAATAAATAATAATAATAATAATGCAGTCCATGATTGCAGTTCAGGGTCCTCTTTTTCTGTTTGGACAAGGTCTCATTTAGTTTTAGAAGTAATAATAACTAAAGTTATCTCTAATTTTTGGCATGATACAAATGTGTATGTTTGTGATCTAATATGTTCACTAAGAAGTGTGTAGAAATACACGTTAAATGAATGGCCATGTAATGAGGTAAAATGCAAATGATATACGGTAATCAATTGCACTAACTTTGTACACAGTTATAACTGGCCAGTGGATAATAACAATCCGAACACTTCAATCGTAGATATCTTTGTAAAAGAAAGGTAATTTTTGAAACCGGTTCCATGCTTATGTTGGTAAAATAAGGCATGAGAGAACCACTAGAGTTCTAAGTAAGTTTTTTGTGGATTTGGACAATGTTACCAGATCCCTTTAATAGACAGATGGCTTGTCTATTATTAAGACAGTTTCGATTTATCCAACCATAATCATATCATATATCACCTGACCATATATGTTTAGCTTCGTCATTGCGCAAACAATTTCATAAAATGTTCATTCAAATTCGTATTGTGTTAAGTGTATAATATGTGTTCGTGTCACAACAAAATATATATAGTACTTTAGCACAAAACATAGACAATACTCATTGTTATAAATTTCCATATGTATGCGTATATTCCCTAAAATTTAGTTTTGTTAATTTTATGTAAATATGTTTAAGCGCTTACAGGCTTTTTGCAATATGCGCTGTATAAATCTATATTATTATTATTATTATTATTATTATTATTATTATTATTATTATTATTATTATTATTATTATTATTATTATTATTATTATTATTATTATTATTATTATTATTATTATTATTATTATTATTATTATTATTATTATTATTATTATTATTATTATTATTATTATTATTATTATTTTATCCATTATTATCAACGATAATATTATTAAAGGGGTAGTACAGTTTTGGTAAGGCTGAGCTTTAGTTACCAAAACATGCACAAACTATAGTTATAACTCCACCTTGCTCGAAAGGTATAGAAAATTCCAAACGACTAATTAAAAAGCCTGTTATCATTTAAAAAGAGCCATTAAAACACAAGAGGGCGCTCTCTAAAAAGGCATTGGTTTCAAACACTTTTCATAGATAAGTATGCATGTGATGTTTTGTTTTTTAAAAACCTCTTTTGGAAATTTTTGAAAAAGTGTAGACATTTTTAAAATTTGTAACAAAATCATTGAATAAATCTAGGCCCCAGATTTATTCCGATCGAATATATTATTATTAAAGGGATCCAGTAACTTTGTTGACATGTGCAAAAAGTGATGATTGGTTGATATAATGTATATTGTTGTTATCTATTGTCCACAGGCTATTGTGTGAACATTTCAAGTCAAATGGACGTTATATGGCCGAGGAATGAGCAAAAATGCAAAGTGATATTCAATAACTCACAGCACTCACTTTGTACACGGTTTCAAAACTCCAACGGATATTTTATTATCTGAAAACTTCATATCTTCATATCTTCATATCTTTGTAACGAAAGGGAAATTTGAAAAAACGAAACCTGTCCCATGTTTTTTTTTGTCAATACGAGCAAAACAAGATATGAGAGAACTGCTAGTTTTCCAATTGGATTTTGAGGATTTGGACAATGTTACTAAGTCCCTTTAATTGATATTTCAGCCGTTTATTAACCAATTTTGATCAAATAAAGTTTATTCTGCCATCAAAATTGTATGCTCTTTCAAATTTTACATTCAGTTTTTCATTACCTCACAAACAAATTATTTCGTGCAGCGCCCTCTATATACCAAAACTGAACTACCCCTTTGAGATCGATTACATTAAAGGGGACCACCAGGCAAAGAACAACACATAATTATATGCTTTGGTACCGTTTTGTGATATCAAATAGATACCCAACATTTTGCAAAGGGTTGTGTAATTCAAAAACAAAGCAATTAATTTCCCTCATTTACGGAACCACTACTATTTCCTGGTTCCATACGGGCCAAACATTTGCGAGTGCGCCAATGCCATTCACGCGTACGTTCGGAGAGAATAGGATCCCAGGCGATTCGTTCGCTCCACACACTTAGTCTCGTACATACATACCCCTTAACGCATGCTTTAGAATGGTGATGCGTTTCCAATTATATATTTTTTTTCTGGACACATATTTTTGTGAACTTGTTGATGGAATGGAATACTAAAGATGATACCTTTCATTTATAAGGATATTATTTTGGGGTGGTGGTACCCTTTAAAGGTGCACCTTTAAAGTGTCAGATATTTCCCAAAATGACATTTGAGACTTCAATCCTGTACCAAAATCATTGTAAGATATGTCCGAATGATGTGTGAAAGTTTCATTGAAAAAGAACACTGCTTTCCTGGTTTAAAAAAAGCGAAAATATGCGTCAGCTTTTACAACGGACGTAAATGAGGTTTATTACCGTTAATTAACGCTTTTGAGCTCAATAATAGATATCATCATACTAAAGGGGCATTTGAACAAATCTAACCCTATTTTATTATTCTCTTACCAAAAGCCAATCAACACGGTAGAAGAGAAATGTGGAAGCTCAAATTAATTTTTGTGGAGATAGACACTTTACATCTTTGGCTAAATGTATGTTTGACTGTTCAAATGGACACATTACAGAGCAATACAGTGCATAATGTAATCAATCATACGCCTCCGACATTATGGCCAATCAGCTTGATGTTTATGCACAAAATAAAAATATGTGACTTAAAGGGAACCAACGTCCAAAAATAATATTCCTATAAAAAAAAGAAAGGTTATAGTTTCAGTAGTCCATCTCACCAACAATCAGAAAAAAAATGTTTAGACAAATTATCATAACATTATCACAAATACTCATTACCATACTAAAGTATGTGTTCATGGGTCTGCGGAAGAAGACTATTGACCTTCACACGTACGCGTGTATAGAATCTGCGCACTGGCAGGCAGACGTTTGGCGCATACGGAACCATGAGGCCATGTTGGTGATTAAGTGCATTGTTTATGAATTACACAACCCTTTGCAAAGTGTTTGACATACAATTTGATATAAAAAACGGTACCAAAACATATAACCTGCGTTGTTCTTTGCGTGGTGTGGTCCCCTTTAATCAAGCAGTTCATAGCCGACAGATTCGGCACAATGTATTTTTACTATTACATAACATCAGTTTTATAATATCATTCAAGACTTAAAAAGCGATGATTTTTTCTTTAGTACACTTAAATTTAAGAAGTTTAAAGGTCGTGTTGAGTATTGGTATTTCCCGAAGTGCCCCCCGATATTTTTTTGTGAGATAATAAAAAACTGACGGTCAAATTCGAAAGAACATACAATTTTAATGACAGAATAAACTTGATTTGATCAAATCGGTTCAGAAACGGCTGAAATATCCATAAATATATTTTTTTAATTAAAAATGTTCTTCACCGGCAATCACCGGGCGATATTTAGAATTTTTAGAACAATTTCAAAAAATGCTTGGAGACTACTTTGAAAAAAATCAGAATAGGTTTTTAAAAAGTCGTTTATGATATCTCTATTGAATCATTATTTTAACAAACATTAAATGCACAATTGTGTATGAAAAAAGGCTAAAACCAATGATTTTTGTTAAATAGCGCCCTCTTGAGTTGTAACGGCTCTTTTTGAATGATAACAGGGGTTTTACTTAGCCGTTTGTAATTGTGTATACTTTTCGAGCATGGTGAAGTTATAAATATTACTTTGTACCATAATGATGCAGGTTTTGGTTACTAAAGTTAAGTTTGACCAATACTCAACGATCCCTTTAAACATAATAAGCATTTTAATTTGCAATTATAATTGGACAACCCTTCTCAAAAAACACCTTTCAGTCATTTTACTGAAACTTGGTTGAGTCATGAATCTAATTTACCTTTTTTTCATATTTATGATTTGTTTTTAATAATAGACAAGGGAGAATAGGAGATGGTGTTGCTCTATAATGTAAAGGGATATTCAGCTGTACTAAAATGGTATAGAAGGCGTTTCTAGAAATACCTTTTTTGTGAGGTAATGAAAAACAATTACTATATAAGTGTAACATTTGAAAGATGTTGTTTGAAAGATAGTATCAACTTTATTTGATCAAAATCGGTTCAGAAACAGCTGAAATATCAATTAGAATGTCCGATTGTAATACATGTTGGGGACCAACTTTTATTCAATAATTAAACAAAATATTCAACAATACTACCCATTTTTGGTTAGATATACCAGAATTGTTTTTAAATTGTTTTTGATTATCTCTCTATTGAATATCTATTATTATACAAATAATGAATGTTTATGAGTGGAATGGTACGAATATTTGCATGAGGTGAAAGATGGAATGTTACATTCAACGAGGCGACATAAACAAGTACCATTCCACGTTTAATGACGTCAAAAATCGTTGAATGGTATTAAAAAAAAGTTCTATTCAATGAAAAATTACGTCAAATCGTGGAATGGTACATTTCCACGAATGTCATGTGACCTGAATTCAACCAATCACATTGCGAGAACATTCCAAGGTGTCATATCACCAGGCGCGCCGGAAGCAGTTTTGGATTGGGGGGGCAAAACCCAAAGGGGGCTCACGATTTATGTGTTTAGGGGCTCATGCCCAACCAAACTCACAGGGCTGCCCCCCCCCCCCCCCCCTCCCACGGGAGCTATTGCATTTTGGGACTTGAAATTGGGCAATCTGGTGCATACAACTTGATCCAACAACATAGCTTACAGCTAAAAATGAGTCCCGAGGGAGCGAAGCGACCGAGGGCTGGGGCAGAGCCAGAGGGGGAGGGTTTGGGAGGGGGTATCCCCCTCCCACGGGTAAGATTTTGCATTGTTATACTTGAAATGGTGCAATCTGGTGCATAAAAACATAAACCATAGCCACATTTGT